>CAKKLC010005869.1:26232-48088 GCA_918559645.1 Ceratonova shasta | reverse complement strand
TCAATATCAGTTCTTCTAAATATTTCCAAAACAAGCCTTAGTGGAATAGTTTCGCTCTTCATATCTCTGGGTAGAGTAAATAAATTAAAACAAGCGGACTATGGAAAAACAAAATTATCAGACAAGCAGAAAATTTTAATAAGGGACAAGGTGGATACAAACCCAACAATTACGTTATTGGAACTAAAAGTTTTTGCCTTGGTAGAATTAAAATTTTAGGTTACTGAAACAACACTCTTTATAAATGCTTAAAGAATTTGCATTATACTCTAAAATACAGTGTTTTAGTTCCTGAAAGCAGAAATTGTTCTAGAAAAATTGAGCTAAGTAGTCAATATGAGTAGACGGTTTATCAACATCATCTAGAAGGTGATGATATAAGGTTTTTTTTTATCAAAGAAATGGTTTTTTTTTGTGTAACATCACGCACAAAAAGGGGAAGGTGGTATATTGAAACATCTGTTTAAGTTTCAACACTGTCAATATCAAGTAAAAATATTTCTGTTGTTCTTTCAATAGTTAAATATGGCATATTAAACGACATACTAAATGTTCGATCAGTCACATGCGAAGATTTTAAAGTATATCTTATAAGTCAAAAAAGTCATTGTATTACAATTGGTAATTAAAAATTTCAAATGTATAATTGATAATGCAAAATCCATCATTATAGAAGCTTGAGAGAGTCTATAATAGCTATTGATATAAATATTAATTACTTGCCACCATATTTACCCTATCTCGATCCAATCTAGAATTGTTTCTCAAAATGGAAAAATTATGTTATTAGAGGTGGTGCCAGAAATGAAACGGAATTATGGAACTTGATTAATAACGGATTTCATCAAGTCACAGAAAATGTTTATAATGGATATTTAGAAAGATTGTAAGGAACGTGGAAAGGTCAAGATTTAGAGAAATAAAAAATAAATAAATAGTTCAATAGGTTTTTTCAATAATATTTAATATTTTTATTGATTTGATGTTATTAATTGGGAAATAATTTAATTAATTAATTTTCTTTTTATAAATTGACGTTAACGATTGGAAACACCTATATTTTAGTATTAGAAAAAATATATGATATTAATTAATGAATGATTTTTACATATTTAAAGGCGTAGAAAAAAAATGAAACAGACTATGAGATTTTTAATTTAAAATTACTTTTAAGTTGAATTATCTTATAATTAAATTTATAAAGTGTTTTATTTTTTCATTTAAAATAAATTTTATCTTTCAGAATAATCGGATTGTTAAATAATGAATTATTACATAGAATTGAAATTTAATTTTTTTATATATTTGAAAGCTTTATTTTTGAACTATTAACCATTATATAAAAATATAATTACATAATACTTTTTAAGTAACAGTAATTTATCAGGAGAATACATATTTTTTTTGATTTATCTATAACTTAATATTTATATAAAAAAGCTTGAATTTTACCGTTTTTTAATGAACTTGGTCTTTTTTTTTTAATTTACATAATATTAAAGCAATGAAAAACGTATATAAAAAAGATCCGATTAGTAACTACAAAAAAGTAAGAAAATAATTTTATTGATGTTTGTAAGGAATTTCTGATGCACAATTTGTTATATTTCTTTGAATATATCTGAAAAGACCTTCACCATCTCTAGCAGTAATCTATAAAAAAACTAAATCAAGTAAATTTACTAATGATATACTATTTGTTACTGACAATCTAGATTTGATGAATGCCTTTATTTTTGAAAAAGCATTTTTAAAGGGATCGAACATGTAAGAATAAGGCGATAAAAACTTGTAATTAAAGCCATTTCTTATACACACATCAGTAATGTCATCTTTTCTATGCACAGGTGCATTATCCAAGATCAGCCATACATTTTGCAGCTTCAAATCTTTGCTTAGTTTGAAACATAAATTTTCCAACAATATTTTTAAAATTGATGCATTTACTATTGATTGTTAAATTCACTTGTGCTAAACACTTCTTTTAGTTAATAATGATCCAATCAGGCGGACCAAACAATATCTTATAGTGGGTAACATAACATTAGCCCTTGTCTACAAACTGATGTTCCGTGGCACCGTTTTAAATGCAAATTGGAACCTGAATCGTCTATAAAAATTACATTGTTTTGCTCATTTGATAAAAGAGAATTGCTCTAAAGAATGTATGTTTTTCTTTGTGTTATTTTATCAGCGTCCTTAACCCTGTCTAGTTCTACCTGAATATTTTTCATTGTAATTTTTAGATCAGATAGGCAACGGTATATCGTTGATAACAACATATCATAACCGTCACCTATCGCAGTTAGATCCTCTTGCCTTATTTCTTTTAGAATAATCTGCATGTTTCCAGAAAGCACTTTTTCAACCAGGTTTTTACCTGCTCAATATTTTACAAGGCTTTTTTTCCAAGTATATTTATTGTGTCTGTTCTATCTTAACGTTGATACGCAAGATATATGCTTTTTACAGTGCTATATTGGTTTTTTAGCATTTAGGCAGCTTTGGTAATGCTAAATTCGTGTTCCACTATTAAATCAATTAGATTTTTTCGTAATGTAGCTTTTTAACTAAAATTTTCTTTTTTCCAATAATCGGTTTACTGTTATAATAAATTTATTAAAAAGACGAAATTCACTGAAAAATAGTATGTATAAATTTTTATAAAAAACCTATGAAAACATAATTTTTTATTATAGAGCTATTAAAATTTTTAATTTTTGTTCTAGATTTATAAAAGAATTTATTAAATCAAATAAATTTTAAATTTCAACTAAAAACATAGTTTATTGATAATTTTCTTTTATTTACATTTATTACTAAAACATCAAATTTAACATTTTAAGTACATATGGTCAAATTCGAATTCTGATATTTATAATATGTATAAAATTATTATTTAAAACTATAAAATTAATATAAAATTAAATAAAATTTTTATTTTATCATTTTAAAATATTTTAATCAAAATATAGTCAATATATTATAAATATTTCTGGTTTTATACTATTAAATAATTAAAAATATTACTGTATGTATTTTAAGAATTATCCTAATTTTTCTAAAAATTATAACCAAAGATTTATCATTTTTTTTATTTATATAAAAAGAAGTGTAAAAAATTCATTTTTTTATTTACTTAAAAATTATTTTAAATTAGATAGTTGAAATTAACATTTGAATAATTTATGAAATATTCTAATAACTTTATGTATGTTAAAAAAACATTTTTGATTAAAAATTAGTCTTAAGAAAATTTTTAAAGTAATTATAGTACCAAATAATATATTAATTTTTGATATTACATCCTAAAAATCTTGTATTACTTTTAGCAAAAAATTTAAATTCTAATAAATTGGAAAATTTTTAAATATCTTACAATTTCAACTTTTATTTTAAAATATGATCTTGATTAATTAATTTATATATCATTTTTTATTTAGAAATAGAACTACGAAGATAAGTTACAGGATTACCTAATATAAAAAATTATAAAATTTTCCTCACATCTAAAATAATTATACATAATTTTTCATGCTATATTTTTGTTAGAAATTCATCAGAATTATTTGCAGCAATTTTTCCAGGTTATTAAACTAAATATTAAGGAACATTTTAAATAAATATTAAAATAAAGTCTTGTTTTTAAAAGATTAGATTTTTTTCTAACAAAGATGAAAATCAATACAGGACAATCTTTTACAACTAATAAAGAGGAAATATTAATAAGAATTGTGGGTTTTACCAACAGAAGAAAAATTAGTTAAAATCAAACGAATCTAGTTATAATAAATATTTTAAAACTATGACTAATTAGTCAGTCTGGATTGGTATTACGTAATAACAAAGACGCATATAAATAATCAGTGAAACATTTTTTTTTATGTTTAGAATATAAATGTTTGTTATCTTATAAAGATGTATTTAAAAAATTTTACAACAATCTATAGTAACATTTATCCAATAAATAATTAAAATTTAAAAAAAGGCATCTTTATAGGGTTTGTTCATACTTAATTTATGTAATTAAAACTAGTTTACTTATATTTTTAATGTTTCATAAATTAATCGAAAATGTTTTTACTTAAAACCTGTATTTACAATTTAACAGATCTTATTCATATATATCTGTTTATTATAAATTTTGAGTTATAAGATTCTACATGAAATAAAAATCCTTTATAAACATCTGATACAAATATTATATGCTGAAAATCATTTTATTTATGATAAATTTAATAACCGAAAAATTTAATTTTAACAGTTGATAAATTAAAAAATTTGGGATAAAAAAATATATTATAAATATTATTGTATAAAAAATAGGGATCTCAGGTCTTCCTTCTAAAGGATAAAAAAACTAATATTTAGATATGCTAAACTAAAAATTAAAGTAAAAAATTATGTCTTTTTAATTGTAAAATATTATTTAAATCATTGTTAAAAACATTATCTCTCCACATCCATTCGTTTAAATATAAATACATTTTTTCCTAAATATATCATGTTTAGATTTAATACGAGTTTTTACTTTATTCCAGTAACTTTTAATGTTTTAAATATGAAAATTGGTTAAAAGATTCAACTAAATGTAAGCGGTGGTTGACAGCATGATGTTTAAAATTTTGAGAAACGGAACGATATGCATCCGAAATATTAGAATATATGATGCTACTAGAACTCACAATAGTATTTATATTAAGAATACAAATATCAGCATTACGATTTCCAACTTGTTTTAAATAAATTTTCGCGGGTTCATAGGAAGTATCACAAATTCCAAAAACCTATATTTCATTCAGTTTTGTTCGTCCTATATGGAATTTAGGTTTGTGACGTAATAAGCTTTCATCAATCTAGACTATTAAACCATCACAACCAAGTTGAATGGGATTTTAAACATAATAAAGTTCAAAAATCAAATGTAAATCAACAACAAATTAAAAATAGGACTTTATCATAAATATTAATATTAGCAATAATATCACAATTTTTAATATCGAAAGCTCATTTCCTTAATAACTTTAAATTCATTTTTAATAAAACTTATAGTTTTCAAAAATATAATCTTTTCTTATACTATGGTATTTTTTATAATCACGACAATTTTTATTCATACAGCATAAAGCACAAAAATCTTTATTTATTTTATAAGTCTAAATATTCATGACAAAATTACATGAAGTACACCATAAATGTGTTCTTAATATTCCAATTCTTTGAAAATAGACTATCAAATTTTCCAAATCACCTGTCAATAAAGGTTCATTATTTGTCTCATAAAAATGTGACCTCATTGATGGATATAAAAATTTTTTAAAAAAATAACAATGATTAAAATAAATTAATAAATTAAAAGACGTGAGATTCAAAAATATAACATTATTTAATTTTAATTTTGGAGAGTTAGCTAATTATGATATAAAATGTAATATGAAATTCTATTATTTTAGACAGAACATATTTTATTAAGATAGTTGCAAAAAAATCTCAAAATTTTGATATCTAAAATTATATTCTTTAATAATTTCTATTAAAAATGTTTTTATTTATTATCAAAATTTTCAATTAGTTTGTATCATTATTAATGTAAATAGCTTCTTAAATACCATATTTTTTTACAGGTATGTAACTATAAAAAGCTATTAAATAAACAGACGGATAAAAAATAGATCATATTTCATATTTAATTTAAATGATTAAAAAAATAAAATGTATATAATGAATGATACAAAGAATGATCCAAAGAATAATAGTAAAAGGAATACTTTTAAAAATATGAAAAGATATGGTTTACTAAAAATAAAAAAAAATACTTCTACATCAAATTATAGTAAAATATTCAATAATTTTTCAGTGTTTATTAAGTTGTCACTGTATCATCTTATTAATAAAATAATTACAGATACAGTGGTAAAATTCAGCAAGAAACTAACATTTCTTTAGTTATTAATAATAATTATTTTACATTTATTCATACAATTAAATCATAAAGCAAGTATAAGCTATGGAAAAATTCATAGAATGTTTAAAAAAAATTATTTTGCATGAAATATAGTTTAACTAATTATTTTCCACTTTTACTGTACACTAAAATCTTGGTTTTATGAAAATGGTAGAAAAACGGGATAAAATAATTGATTAGAAAATAATGTTTCATCAATTATTTTTTCTAAATAATCCGTATTTTTGCTTACATACCAAAATCTCTCATAATTTTTAATCTTCATTCAGCCAAATTTTTAATATGTGCAGATGAAAATACTTCATTGTCTTTTAATATTTGGTTTATTAAAATTAATTTTTTTATAATTGATTCTTTTGCATACAATTTTATTTGTTTTTCTTCGTCTATTAAAATAATATCTTCATTAAGGTTGGTTTCTTCTTCCTATAAGATTTCATTCAGTGTTTTAAATTGTTTCATTAGCTATGTTCTCCTTTACAACGTTCGCATTTTCAATCGATAAATTTTACACAGCCTTTCTAAAAAAATTTACAATAGTGTTGGAAATAATTTTGTCAAACGTAAACGAGCTCAATACTATTGCATCTTTGATCTTAATTTTTTTCAAATTCAAATCGCTGTTCATCGTGGTAAAAAATTCAAAGTTGTTTACTAACACATTGTAATTATGATTTTTAAAAGCCTTTTTCATTCTCATTTCTAATGGCTTAAGTACTGTGGTCATATTTGTTATTAAAAATAACTCACAAAAATATTTAATTTACAATGTATATGATATGGAGTATTTTATAACAAAATTAAAATTCTCTTGTCTTCTTTTATCATTTATTCATCTAGTTTGTTTAGTTAAGAGGTAAAAATTGAGCATGTCTTTTACGAATTTTTAGAAAATGTAGATTCTACATTAATAACTTTACAATTATTTTTTTAAATGACCTTGGATTATAGTATTTTTCTATAAATAAAGGATTTCTTTTTTTCTCCCTACATACTAAATGTGAACAATATGATCGAACGTTCTTTGTACCCCTAATTCCCATTACACTCATCTCCTTTTGTAACAAAACTTCGCGTTGGGATGTTTTTACATTGAAGCTATAATTCATCGGTTTTAAACATTTCAGATGATTTGTATTGTAAAGGTTTTTGTTAAAAAATGAGTTTAGAATTTTTGATATTTGTAAAAGAGCTAAACGGGACTCAAAAAATTTCTTATAATTGAACACTATGTCTTTTGATAAATATTTAAAACCAACCATTCGACGTGAAATAATTTGATATGCTAAATTAATTTGAAACTAGTAGTGCAGTTTCCTTATTAATCATACTGTTAAGTTGTATTAAATTTGATTGTAAACGATTAAATATTACAAAAATAATCTCAGATTTTTTTGAAATCTGTGTGATTTGTTTGGTTTTTATCTGTATTAGTTTCAAACACAGCATAAGTATCTCGGCTAAAAATTTTCTTCCAATTCTGTAATTCATATCTATCCTAACATGAAACTTCGCATCGATTTTTATGGCCGATAAACTTTTGATTTTTTAAAGCAAAATGATTTCTCGTTTTTCATCTTGCGTGAGTTGTTTCATAATAAATTGGGGTTTTTTAATACTTAAATGTTTTATATAAAATATCCTCTATTGCAAACTGATTTTTATATGTATAGTTATAATTTTTTTAAAATTGACAATAAAGTCAGAGAAAGTTTAATTAAAATTTATCAAATTAATTTAATTTAGTCTGAAAATCAAACAAAAAATGGGATAAAATCGAGTGCTACAAACTAGAAAAAGGGACAAAATCTAGAGCTTACTGTATTTTTAAAGAATAAATGTTTATGATCTCTATAAATGAACACTTGTTTTTCTGAAAAATATTTTTTTATCTTACTTTAACTTTTTAGTCAGAAATTAAAAAAAATAATTCAGTTTTTTAAAAATGTTTTTAAAATTTAAATTACAACTAATTAACAATAAAAAATAATAATTTTAAAAAAACCTAATAGTTTACAATTTCATATATTTTTACGGAAACTATATGTTGTATTTCTAAAAGTCATTTAATTTATGACATTTATATTAATTTTTTTTTATAAAATTCTATTAGGTTGTTCGGAAAGTAATTTCGTTTTTTTTTGGAAATGAAAGACAGTTATTAATTAATAAAAAAATAATTTATTAGAATATATATTGGCCGTTCTTGTTCAAGATCTTTTTTAATCTTTCAGGTAGTAAAATAGTTCCATGATTATAAAATATTTGGTACTTGCTGGCAAAAAACTGATCGAAGTGATTTTTAACCTTTTTATTCAAGATGAAGGTTTTACCATCAAAAAATTAATAAAGTGATCGGAAAAAATCATAATACCATATTATCAGGTCTTTTGAATTAGGTAGTTGTGTCAATTTATCCCATTCAAGCTGTAAAAGTTTTCGGTAAGTGACCAAACTTGTGTGAGGTCTCGCGTTGTCATAACGAATCACAAGACTTTTCCTATTGATTATTTCTGGAATTTTATATTTTGACATGCATCATTAAGTTTGTTCAACTGATGACAGTAGACTTCCGAAATAAATAGTGTGTTATTCAGTAAAAGTTCAAAAAAAAATTCTTTTGAAACGGCACTAAACGGACGGCATCAACTTTTTTTGAAGAAATATCGGTTTTGGAAATAGTTTAAGCTGGTTAATCGTTTTTGTTCCGTCACATCTTGCCTATGATCTTGTTGTATACCTCCAAATTTTCTTTACAAAGATTATGCGCTTAAAAACAGATCTTTTTGCAGACATTTGAGAAGCGAATCTCAGACGTGAATGGGGCGACACAGATTTCCCTCTGTGAGATTATGGGGAACCCCTACATCAAGATTCGAGGATAAATACAGCACTTTTAAATAGTCTTGAACTATTAAATTTGATAAATTTAACCTCAATCTGATCTCACCTATTGTTATTCGCTGGTTCGCAGCAACTGATGCCTTCATAGCGTCTTTATCAGCTTCAATGGGCGTTCCCCAACATGGTCCATCTTCAACATAAAATTTGCCGGATTGAAATTTAAGGAACTAATTATGGCACTGAAGTATGTCAGTACACCTTCTCCATACACATCAACAAATTTTTTTTATCTTTAACAGCATTTTTACCCTTTTGGTAGTAAACATTAGGATATGTCGAAAGTGCTGCTTGTGGTTCTACAAATTTAAAAGAGCTCTAACTAAAAACTAATACTCACAATTAATTAAAACTTTTCATACTCAAGCTTTGCTATACGAGCTTTCAAACATACTATTTAAAGGGTTTAGGTATCAATTTGCGTGCATAAAAAATACAATTAAACCTTATGTCGCGAAAAAACTAAATTACTTTCCGAACAACCTAATATTTTAAAATTCTTAAAAAAATTTTAATTTTTTTATTTTTTAATAAATGAATTTTCAAATAATTTATTTATAAAAAGATATAATTTTGACTCCATAATATTATTTGTAAAAAACTACACTTCAAAATTATAAAAAAAAACTTATAAGAACGGCTTTAGTAAAATGAATACGATTGATTAAAATATATCTTTATAAAAACATATTTATGTTATCTTAAATGATGATTGAAAATTTTTTAAAAATTGATGTATTTTGAAATTTAAAAAATATTAAAATTATCTTTATAATAAGTAATTATTTTGATACAAATATAAAAATATTTAATTTCATTATAAAAATTCAAAAAATAATCATTTATAAATTTTTTAATTTAATGAAAGGCCAAATATAGTTGATGTATTGTCAGTATCATTTTTTTATAATAACCAAAATAAATTGAAATTTACAATAATATTTATTTATATTAAGTTAAATCTAATTATTAAAAAAAATTATTTGATAATTTATTAAATATTAAAAGTTAATGTTATTTTTAATTTTTTTTTCGTTTCTATAATTATACTAATCAATAAATCTGAAAAATTTATAACAATTCATCGAATTATAGTTTAATTGAGAGTATATTGTAAAAAAGTTAATTTTTTTAAAATTTATAATTTATACATTTAAAAAGGAGTATTAACTAAATTTAATTCATAAATTTATTGAATATTATAATGATTTTTATGCAAAATTTGTTGATACTTCATAAATTACAATATTTAATCTTATAAACAAGAATTTAATATATATTTCAAGATAAATATATTATTGTAAACTTAAAATTAATGTTTTAATTATTTTTTTTTATACAAATAAAAAATCTCTGATATTTTCTATGATAATTAATTATAAGAAAAATTGGATATCTATTTAATAATAGTCATTTTGATTAATTTTCTATTTGTAAACACAAAAATATATATAATACATATTTTGAGGTCATCAATCAAGATATAAATTTTATAATTATTGATTTAATTAACATAATACTGAAGATAATTATTTTAAAACATCTTTTGTATATTGATTGAAAGCTTATAGAAATTTCTTATTAATTTTTTGACTCTATTATTAATTTTGTTTATATAATCCCTATAAAATGATAGATGTGTTATTTTCTGAAATAATCATATGAAAAATAAAATATGTTTCGACATAAAATATAAATTATTTGAATTTTTTAAAATTTTTAGTGTTAAAAAATAGAATTATTAAAGACTTTTATCGATTTTAAGCTGAATTATGTCTTCTGAGTTAAGGAAAAGTAATTAGAAACCAAAATTAATCTAGGATATCATTATAGATGCTTAAAAAAAAACGAACCATTACTTGAATAAATTAAAAACTTTTTAATTCATTTATATAAAAAAAATATGATTTTTAAAATGAAAATTGTTTTATATATATATTTTAATTATGGTATTTAAATTAGCAGAATAAATTAAATATTATAAAGACCTTTTGAAGGTAAATGAATAATATTTATCGAATTCAAAGTAAAAATATTAAAATTTTTACTGTAGGCTTCTAATATTGTAATTTTTTCTTTTAAAAAAATTTTTCTTTGTTTAGAAAATAAATTCATTTAGATTAATAAATATGCATGGATGGAAAAAACTTAAAAATAATACCAAAAACTTTTATTAAAGATTATATCTGCTTGATAGAAGATTTTAATTATTTTATCGTATAAAACTTATTAGGAGGTTAAAAGTAATTTAGAAATTTATGTGATCTTGAATTATTAAAAAAAATTAAGATTATTATAATTTAATCAAAATTTTATTTCTTAAATAAACCTTGACTTAAATGAAAAATATTTTTTAATATTTAGTCTTTACATGTGTTAGATCCCATGTAATAATGTACTTAAGGGGTCCGTGTGCTTGCGATAAAAATAACTACATTGGATATGAAAAATTAGTATAATATTTTCTCGAAAACATTCTCAAAGCTTTTAAGGAACAAATATTCAAATACAAACTACTATTGGTGTGGACTTCTATATGTGCCTTTTTCTTAAAAAAAATCTTTTTAAATGAAGCCAAAAGTTCTCCACATTCTGTGTATGGAAAATTTTATCAACTGGAGACACAAAATTTTGTTCATGTATTATTACCCTATGCAAATTTCCTATGTTGTTTATTCCATTATATGCAGCCCAACCATCAAAATAAATTATAGTTCCTGGTGCGATTTTTCTCAATATTATTTCCTCCCATGTTATTTTTTTTTCTATCAGAGATTGATTCCACTAGAAACATACTGTGTTTTATGTCTCTTTGTAATTCTCCAATTGCTTATTGTTGTTCCAACTTTCTTCTTACAATTTAGGTTTCATCAATTTCGACAATAGAACCAACCCCACCTATTTGTTCTTATGAATCGGACAGCACATATGTAACACATATTTCACTAATAAATCTAAACCAGTATATTAATGTTTTGTTATTAAAATTATATTCAGATAATATAAGCCATTGTTGATATCTTTTTGATCAAAGATAAAGTAATAATGTAAGATCTTATAAACTAAAGTGGGATTTCGAACAGAATCATCCAGACCTAATGGAAATCTTTTTCTGCATTCTTTTAAAGAACAAAGCAAAATTTTTTTATCTATGTTTTGGTGTGATACCATTGAAATATTGGTGAACCAGTAGTCACATAAAACGTTTGATTTTAATAATTTATTTGTTCTCAAAAAAGAATGTAATCAATCTTCGTTATTTATAAGTTTAATTAATTCTAACATTAATATTTTTTTTGGGCAAACGCAGGGGACTCCGAAAGTACATTGTTACCAATCCGCATATAGAAATTTATAATTAAATTTTTATGCTATTATTAACTGCATGAATAATCTTGAGTTGTTTTATCTCTCTTATCTTTAAAATATAAAAAGTTGTAAAATATTCAAAAGATAGCAATAAATTATAGAATTTTTTCTACATTAATAATGATTTATAACCGGTAATTTATTATAAAAATCTTGCAAAAAAATTTCTATAAGATCTCAAAATAAAATAATAGTATGGTGTAATAATATGTATAAATTGGTGACTCATTATTAAAATTTTTTATTAGTCAGTAAATTAGCAAATAATTTAAAAAAAAATGTAATCAATTATAGTCTTTAAGAGTTTAAACACGCTGGAATAATTTAGTATAATCTCTAAGTTAAATTTTTATATGATAACTAGGGCACCCAAAATATTGCCATTTTATTGCATTTATATTGCAAAAATATTGAAATAATTACAAATATTGCAGAAAAATTGAAAAGAATAGCTAATATTGCGTAAATTGCTTTTCACTGAACTTATTTCTCTTCTGACTCGTCTTTAACCACTAGTGTATTGTCTTTCAATGCCTGTGTATTATAGTAGGAACTGAAATAAATGTTTATGTTTGCTAAATCAAAATTTTGATAATCTCTCAGCATTATTTTGAGAATTGAGAAGCTTCTTCAAACACATATACTTGTAGAACAGCTGTTAAACATATTTAGGTAGTTTTCAGGGCTTACTCTCATGTTAATTTTTGCAGTGATTTGATAAAAATCAGAATTTTTGAGACGTTGGAAGATATAGATCTTGATACTAGCAAGATCCTCTTTAAAATTAAGTTTCAAAATATTTTTGTGGCCTGTTTTAATATTTAACTCTGAATGTCCAAGTATATTTATGTAGTCGATGAGAACTTCATAGCAATCTCTTATTTTTATGATTTTAGAATATAAACCATCCTCATTTATGACTTTAATTGCATTATTACCGAGTATACTAGAGCAATCTATTATAAAAATCAATAATTGTAGTTTTTGAAGGTTTTTTGAGTAAAAACTAACAGCTTTTAACCAGCTACTCCACCTAGTAACAACTACCGATAGTATTAATCCGATTTCTGCAAAATTTTTTTTTAATTTTATGTTGTTTTTTACAGTAATAAATTTCATTGTAGATATTAGTCGGTTGGCTTTATAAAAATGCAATCTGATTTGTTTTCACAGTTGTGGACTAGGTATGCTAAGCATCCTATATGGAGCATATTCACGTTTGAATTTTTTAGAAGGACTCCAGTCTTCAAAATATACCGAGTAGAATAACTTAAAAAAAGAATAACATTCTCTTTTTTAATTTCATACTCATTTAGTGTTAAAATAACTTGCTCAAAAACTATTGCACTGTTGATATTTGATTCTAAGTAAATTGTTTTTAACAGAATTTCTCTATTCTTCGTTCCTAAAATCCCAGGCATAATTTTTAAAAACTTTTTCCATTTTATTTGCAATTCGTCTATCACTAAGTATATTTTTTTATTAGCTAGTTGCTTTTTTACTCTTTGTGTGATTCTTAAGAAATATTTCTGCTTTAAGAATTACGTTATTGTAATTTCAGAATGCAATTTAACCCCTAAAAAGGCAAATAAATCCTTCGTATCTCGATTTTTGAGTTTTCTTAATGGAATGTCACAGGAAATAAAAGCTTCTGTTATCTTTTCCACCATCTAACTTTTAAGTGCTATCAAGAGTTTTTGCTGTGGGACTTTTCTGGTATTTGTTTTAATTATTTCCAATCCTGTCTTATCAGTACAAGATTTACGATGCGTATCAGCCGTGAATTTTCTGTCTGACATTACTTCTTTTTTGCATATATTACTGTAAAGATTTTCAGTCACTGATAGAATGAATTCTTAGTCGTATTTTGCTAGGTATTTACTGGTCTTTTTCTTCCTGATTTTAAATGGATCCATGGTTTTTTAATTTCTTTTTATTGCAATTATTGCAGCTTTTTACATAAAATTGCAATTATTGCAAATTTTTCAAAAAAAAATGATTTTGGGCGCCTAATGATATCTTAGAGATATCTTTTAATGTACTTTAAAAATAATATTTCAATTTATTTCATTATTTAATGTGGAGACAATCTATTCAATACATTTAGAATATTAACAGATAAAAATAATTCTTAACAAGATGATTGTATATTAATAACCAAAATAGTTTTTCATTTTTAAATTAATATGATTATTAATATATTTATTTATTTAAAAATAACTTTTTATTGATAAAAGTATAATACTATTTGATATTTAAAAATTAAACATTTTTACATGAATTTGATTTATACAAAAACAAAAATTATACTCTCAATTATTAAATATAAATATAATGATTATATATTTACTTTGGTGTTGTTTTAGTTTAAAATAATAGTGTATAGTATTTAAAGATCATTTATAATAAAAAAAATATAATTTAATTATTATTAAGTATCGTTAGTTTTGAAAAAATGCTATTCACTCATATAAATTTATTAAAAAAACATAATTCTCTTATTTATATTATGCCGATACTTCAAATATAACAAATTTTTGTATTTCTAAATATAAATTCTGTTGACCTATCAGTTAAATGTTAATAAAATATTAAAATTATAGTTTTATTGAAAAAAACATCATGAATCTAAAAATAAATATGTTTATATAATTATTGGAAAAGAAAGTTATATAAAATGACTTTAGATAATATGGAATATATTTTATTTAAAAAAATCCAATGGAACAGAATAATATTGAATTTAATGACAATAAAGTATAACAAAAAACTAAAATAATTCATATGATAATAAAAAATTTATAAAAACTTGTTTAGTAATTTATTATATAGAAGCAGTTAGTATCCTTTTATAATTATTAATTAAAATATATAATAAAATATTATCATCTTTTTCATTCAAATTTAATTATAAACTTTAAAAATTTGTTATAGTTTCTTAAATTATTTCTTCCTTGAAAATTATAAAATTCATGAATTTGTAGTAATTCCAAATAAAAAAATTTATAGTTAATAATAATTTATATATTTTTTAATATAAATATATATATATATAATATGCTAGTCTAATATTAGTAAAATTGTGAAACTTATTAATATATTTAATTAAAAAATATTTTACGAGTTTATGAAAATGGACCTAAAAGCATATTTTTTTATTTTAAATAATCAATAAAATAATTCGAATTAAGATTATAAATTTATACATAAAAATTTTCACTGAGAAACAGAATTATAATTATTAAATGATTAAAATAATAAAATTCATATTAAATATTATTTAAAATTTAAATTATATTTTCCATTGCTAAATTATTTTTTATTAATATTGTTATCTTTCAAATGTAAATATTATTTCAATATGATTTTTATATTTAAGATACTTTTTTCAATAACTAAATTTTAAATAATAAAATAAATTATTTCGTAAAAAAAGTTATTATAACAAATTTTGATCATAAAAAAGTAAATTTGACTATATTATGCATTATTTTTAAAATAATAATTATTATTATAAAAAAATTCTAATTAAATGAATATAGTATGTTATTTTATATAATTCTTACAACTTGAGTTAGCTATTAACTACAATTTTATAAGATATAATATATCATATATGTTTGTTGACTATTTTAAACAAATTTTTTGTTAAGAATGCTTTTTTTTATATAATATTTCTATTAAATAACATAAATAAATAAACTAGAATATATTTATTTTTTTTAAAATTTATAAACAAATTAGAATGTTTTAATCGTTTTAAAAAATACAAAATAACATTAATTATATTTTTTGAATAAATATTCGTGAAATTTTTTATTTTTTCTTAATTTATAATTAAAATTATAAATTGCAAATGATGTTTCTTTCGTTAGGTAGCTAAATTAAATTTTAAATGGATACTTTTTGAGAAATTTTGTAAAACTCAATCATCTTTATCTTTATATATTAAATACGTCTAGTTTTTTATTCACGTATGCATCATATTCTTCCTATGAATATAAAACATAAATACGGGTTCAAATATCATATATTTTACCTGATTGTTTCCATAAGTATGTTTTAATCTCTGTAAAAATTATTTATTTATACAATTTGCATATTTTCATACGGTAAATCATAATTTTCCTAAATTTTAGTTTAAAATATTATATATTATCTACTTACTGGAACGATATTTAAATCTTTTCCTTTTAAAATCCAAGTTCCATAAATTTTATCATTTTGTCCTAACTTAAATTCATTTCTAATTAGAACATCTGGAATCATTAAATTTTTATAATTCCAATTAAGATAAACATTGATATACTATTTATTATATAATTATACATTATTTTGATCATATTTACATATTTTCAAGGTCTTAATTAAAAATTTTAAATACAACTCTATCATTTATTTTTGATACTTCAATAAAATGAAATTGCTAAAATAATCTTAATTTATTTACTGTTATTATTGAAAATTCAGTTTCCAAATTATTGCTACCTTCATATAATGTCTAAAAATATCAATAATAAACTTTATAAAATGAGCAAATAACAGGAATAACTAAAGCATTATGTAATAAATAAAATTCCTCAGAATTTCTAGTGAATCCATTTAAACAATAAATCTATATTAAATAAGATATACTCGAGCAAAATTATTCAAATATTCTGGAACATAGTTATTTATTATTCTTTCCTAAGAATTATTTAATTCTTAAATACCAATTGTAAAAACTAATATAATTTAAGTTAATTACTGCTTTTTCTGGTAGGGTTTCTCCATATGGGTTCTTAAAAAATTTTTAGGCTGTACAAAATGAGGTGAGAAAGGCTCCGATACCTCTGTTAACATTTCACTGTCCTAAATTTTTAGTAACAGATACATAAAAGAAATCGATATTTCCCATTGCATCAATATTCTATGATTAATGAAAAAAGTATACAAACAAACTGTTATGTATATTATCTATTTTTACTATATATAAGTTAGTTAGTATTTTACTTCTATATATGTTTTGTTTTCGATCTATTAACGCTTTAGCAAGTATTTTTAAATTAATATTAAATTGCTATAAGATATTTTAGAAATTACAAAAATTTTGTTTGGTAGAAAAATATTTAAAAACTATTGACGTCAATATTAATACCTGAACTTTATCAATTTGGAAAAAATAAACATAAAATGACTAAAAAATTAGAAAAATAATACAGTATATATGTAAAACACATGGTTATTTGCAAGACTATTTAGTGAAAGTTGAAGCCATAATATTTTATTATTTACATAAAAATTATCATCGCTAGTAAGTGTTATTTTCTTAAAATATATAAATTTTAGAACTACTCCATTACTAATTTCAAATTGAAAATTTAACTATTAATTATAATAAAATTACAATTTTAATCCTGTTAACATCCCCTTTCAAACTAAGTTTATCCAACTAAAATTAAAAAAATATTACTTTAACTAGCATATTTTGTGAATCCTCATATAATTTAATAAATTTACTAATCGTGCTATCGAGTTTTGATCTAAATTTTCCCAGCATGCAGTTTTGTTCTGAAATTAATTAGATTTACTTTTATTATTTGAAATAAACTTATAATAGCTATCAACTCACTTACAATCATTTTAAGGATTATTTTCAATTATTAAATTACTTAATTTATAAGAACCACAGTTGTACCTTGGGGTATTTAACTAATATTATTAAATTTTTTATTTTAAGGAGTATTCAGCTTTTTAAATAGCTAAAATAATTCAATTTGCAATTATTACGGATAAAAAATATTTAAAAATTTATTTTAAACAAGTTATTTGATAAACACCAGATGATATTTATTTATATTTCCCAAAGTGGTACGATAAATATAATTAAATTTCATATAATTTTAAACTTTTATAATTTATGGGATAGTTCATCATTTGAATTTAATACAAATAAATTTATTTCTCCGATTATAAAGTCAAAAAGAGATTACTATGACTAAAATAATTTCTCGGTAATTATTTTTATAAATTTGGAAATCAGTAAAGATTTAAAAAATTTCTATTAAAATGCTCTAATTTTAAACAAAATAAAATAATTACTAAAAAAATGAATAAATTCTTTTATTTTAGTTCGTGTATAAAATGATTATTCTAATTAAAAACTTGTCTAAAATCGTTAAATTTTTTAAATAACTAAAATTCATAAAATATATTTTTAATAAGATTTCGGTACTAATTCACAGTAAACGGATCTTATTTATCATATTCTTATAGAAAAAAAATTATTTAATTCTGTGAATCTTTTTTTTTAAATATTTGAAAAAATCAATTAATTTTCTGAAATTATTCTGACTAGTTAATTATAAAAATATTTCACATTTTAGTATCCTGATATTCAATTAGAGTCTTTTTTATATATAAATTAGTAATATTTATATTATTTCTTTTATTTATAAAAATTTCTAAAAATATTCATAGTAGAGATTTATTTTTTTAAAAATTTAATTTTGTTAATAAAATTAAATACAAATTATATTATTTAATTGATCAATAAAATTTATTTAATTTAAAAAAATAATTATTTCAATGATTCTTAATAAAATATTTTAATTTTCTTAATAATTTGCTCTCTAAGAGCTCAAAAAACCATAAAAAATGATTCGATATGAAATGGAATTCATGTTAATTCAATTATTTTTGTATTAATAAGGAACTAAATATTAAAATTTAATTTATTCGGTATGGTTTAATAATAATATACATAATCAAGATGAAAAAAATATTATAATCTATTAAAAATATATATTTAAGCAAAAATTAATTAGATAAGGAGGAACTAAACGAAAAGATACAAGTATTGATAAGAAGCAATAATTATATTAATTATTGAAATAATTTATTCTATCTAAAATTTTTAATCAGTACCATATTGCACAATTTTGATAGTAATCAACTTTATGGTTTTAAAGTGAAATAAAATTTAATATAATAATTATTTCATTAAATGGCTTTTTAGAAAATTCTACAAATTTGAAAATAATAAAATACTGTCAAATGTTTGTTTAACAAATTTCTAATTAACGAAAATGTAGGTTTAAGGAACAAAATTTTTGTAGTGTAGTATTCATATTAGCATAATTAAAAAAAAAAGAATTTTTATTAAACGAACAAACAAAGTCCATGTTGGAAAAAAAATACCAAAAAAATCAAGTAAAAAATTTACTATTTCTGAAAACATTGAAATCATAAGATTTAAACTACAAAACAAATATATAAAGCAAAATAAATTGCGGAAAAAGTTTAAGTGTCCTATCGGGATCAAGAATAAAATTTAAAAGGACGGAAAAAAATAACAGCAACTGCTACTATAATTGAAGTCAAATACAATATTTGCAGCCAAATGAGTCTATTCATAAAATATACTTTGCCCTATATGAATGGTTAAACACCAAGATACGGCAAAATAATGGTATGTCTGATGATTTTGTTAAACAAAAAGCATAGCTGATTGCTCAGCACTAAAAATTTAATGAACTTTAAGCATGAATCTCTTTGACTAACATTTTGAAAAAAAATTAAAAATTTTAATTACAGAAGTGTCAGAGGAGAAGAGGGACTGGTGAAGCAAAAGGGTTTGATAAATTCAAGGCTATTTTTTTAACAAAATCTGAAACACAAGATGTGTAAAATTGCGAAAAATCATATTTATTTTTCAAGTATCCGGCAAAGAATACTTTGACAATTTTACAGGACGGTATTGCATCTGGAAAGTTTTCAAAAGAAACAGTCATTCACTTTTTTGTATTAGCTATACGGGCAAAAAATTGTGTTACATTATCATCGGAAAAGCTAAAAATCCGCGTTGTATAAAAAATATTGATGTAAAAGCACTTTGTATAAAATAAAAAATAGTGATAAAGCTACGATGACAAGATCGAATTTTTTATAGTGGTTTAAAGAGCTAAATGATTAAATTAAAACAAAAAAAACATTTAATTAAAGTCAATGCACCTGTTAATCAACAAGACTTGCAAATGTCAAATTTCAAATGTTAATCTTAACTTTTTGCGGGCTGTTACAACATTAAAAATAAAAGCTCTTGAGCAAGGCATTATTTATTCGTTCAAACCGTATTACAGAACAATTTTGATCCAAAACATTTCAAAATAAGATGAAAAAAATAATCTATTTTACACGGATCTGATTAAACAAATAAGTGTGCTTAATTAACTGCCAATAGACATTGAAGCTTAGCGATATTTAAACAAAGAAACAGTAAAAAATTATTTTGAAAGGGTATTTTAAATCTAAGTTAATTTTGAATCAGCTGAAGTGATGTCTTGTAGTGCAGAAATGAACTTTCACACAGAAAAGGCTGAAATTGAATTTCTAACAAACATTTTTGATATTGTCGAAGATGATAAGCTAATTAACAAAATTCCTGTCGCACTAGATAAAGAAAACATTACAGATCCCGTTAATAGTTATAAACAGGCCAGTTTTACTAAAATTTTGTACATCACAGTTATTTCCTATTTGGAGGAAATTAAAAAGTTTGTCTTAGAAATCGGCTCTTTATATTATGTTATAGTTGTCCAATATTAGCATGTATATTTAAAAAAAAACGAAGAGAAGAAAAAAAAATAGTTTATTTTTTTTTAAATAAACAATTTATTTCAAATTTTTATTTTGGTTATTTCAAATTTTTGTTTTTATTATAAGTATTTTTTCTTTATTTTTAAAAGACGAACATAGATTTTTTTTCAAAATTAGGCGTTTACGCTATTAAAGCTTCTAACTGTTCTTAGTTTCTATAATAAAATATTATTAAACTAAAAATATAGTTTTCATTTATTCATATCAAAATTCAGAACAAATAATAAATTTTATTTAAAATTTATAAATATGACAGTAAATTCTTGATTCCACAATCATGTCTGGTATAGCTTTCTCTTTTAATATTACTTACACATCAATTGGTAATGTTTTTAGTTATTAATTTTATTACAAACTCATGTCTTTTTGTCATATTTTTTGATCAGTTAAAAATAGCGCCAATATCTGTAACATTTAAAAAAAGCACAAATAAATAAATAAATTTTATTTTATATTAAATGATGAATTTAGTAAATTCAATTATTATGATCATAATTAAAATCCCCCTTCCCTCCCGAAAAATATCATAGTTAAGATTTAGGGTTTAAATTTTATTAAAATATATGGGAAATTAAAATTTAGAAAAACTCAATTATTAATAATACCTGTGTATTAACTTAATCACTTCTTGGAAAATATTCATACAAACATTATCATCATACATTAAAGAAAAAAGATATTCCTAAATAAAATTTCCATCTATTCCTTTTATTTTCTTCTGCCTTAATTTTTATTTATTCCAATATGATTCAATTCATTTCGTATGAATACCAGTAGTTGATTATACAATGTGCAAACGATGATTCACAAATGTGAATTAGGTTTAAATTTTGTATCCATTATAGGCTCTCCAAACATCTGAATGAACGATGGAGTTTTCCTGAACAACTTGTTACATTAATGGTAGTAGCGTTTCCGTATATTTAGCATTAACCAGTTTCATAAGTCTTCTTGTGTGAAAAAAGATGTTGTCGCATATACCCT
>CAKKLC010005869.1:2144-26003 GCA_918559645.1 Ceratonova shasta | reverse complement strand
TCCAGAAAATCCTAAGAACATCATTCAAAAAAATATCAATAGAATCAAAAATCCTCCACTTCGTATGCTTTTTTAGTTTAATATTTGGGCATTTGCTATTAAAATAATTTGCAAAAAATTCCGCAAAATTTTTTTTTTATAAGGAAAGAAATATTTATTCTTCTAATTAAAATTTAAAACATATTTGCAAAAGAACATAAATAATTAAAGAAAGGTATTTTTCATAATTGTTCTGAATTTCTTTTAGTTTATTAATAGTAAATGAAATTTCTTCATCTAAATGCAGTTTTTACGATTCTTTTGAAAGTTTATCATCAATAATTAAATCAATCTTTCTAAGCTCACATATAAATTTCAAAACAGATGGATGCTAAGAATTAAAACAATAATTTAATGCATTATGAAAACCTTCACTATTATTAGCTGTTAAAGAAATATTTTGATTTATTCTTTCATAAGAATTCCATCTTTCAATTTTTTCGTTTGTCAAATAATTTTCTTTTATAAAATTTAAACTCTCTTTTATTTCTATTATCTAAATTTTCTAAAATTCTTTTTTGAAGAATTCTTTATCCTTCTGTACCATCTTTAGGTTTTAAAAAAGTAAGTAAAAAGATTCAACCTTATATTTTTATCAAACCCAGGATTTTTATTATAATTATTGTTTAGCTTAAATTTTTGCAAATTTCTTTACAAAATCTGTCCCAAATGAAAAAGGCAGCAGTAAATTTTAATATTAGGCATTTTTTTGTGAATGAATGATATATGGCTTTTTCAAAATCAATTATTAAATTTTTTATATTTAAATTTGGGATAAGTTCTTTAATATTAGAAATCATATCAATATAGAAATTTTGTTCTTTTGATTTTATTAAATACAAAATTATTGGAACATATATAGAATTAACTTTAAAAGTAAATGTAAAAACTTGATTAAATCTAGGAGGAGGTGATTTAAAAGTTCCATCGCAAGTAAAATTTTCTAAATTACTAATATAATCTTTTTTTGATGAATCAAACATAATTATCATTCTTTCTAAATCATTAATTCCAGAATTAAATTGAATAAATTTTGATTTTCTTATTGTTTGAAAGTATATACATCGAATATCACTATCATTTTACTTAAAAGTAACAAATTTTTCTTATAATTTCTTATTTCCCTTCTTATTGACGAATCAAATGAAAGATGTAATCTTTTAACATTATTAAGATTCTTAAATGCCTCAGAAGTGATTATGTTGTTTTTTAAATAATTTTTAATAGAGCTATTTTTTAAGGCATATAATGCTTAAGTAGCTTCTATTTTATCATTTGCCATTGATATATGATTATGATCTTTAGAATTTATTAACTTTTTATTATCATCATCAAGATAAATACAAACTTTGCAATCTTTTTTAATACATCTCCAAAAATTTCCTATTTTTAGATTTCTTACAAAATAATATTTATATCCATTCAATATTATATTTTTTTTCGCTCTATTTAAAAATATTAATTCTAAATCCATTTGGTTATTGGCTTCCATATGGCTTAAAAATTTTTGTTGTTTTTAAAAATTTAAAAATCAAAAATTTTCCGCGAACACAATATATATCAATAGATTTAAAAATCCTCCACTTTGAATGCTTTTTGTAGTTTTATATTTGGGCATTGGCTTTTTAAATATCTAAAAACTTTCTACTCTTTATTTTATTACATTATACCTCGCCATGTAAATCAAAAAGTGTGTACATAACGTAATTTTTTTTAAAATTCTGAGTTGTCTTAGAAAAGCGATTTGAATTTATACTTCTGTCATAATAATGGCTTCTATCAACGTTGTATATTTTCGAGTCATTTTAGAGTTGAACGATTTTTTATTTAAAAAGTTTAATTATGATCCTACTATTCTTATGGTTTGATTTCCCAATTTTTTGTATTTATTGCAATTAAATTATTTTCCCAATATGTTAATTTATTTGTTTCTTTACTCTTCTTAAGATTTATAATTGACTCATATTTATTTATCTAATAAAATATTTTTTTAAATATTCTATAAAATTATAAAATACTAAACCATTGATGAAAAAAAATATTGTATAATCAAAATCTATTTATAAAAAATTTTAAATATAGTAATTTTTTGTAAAATATTATTCGTAGATTCAAGAACTTTAAATAAATTAATTATAAAATAATCATCAACTTTTAATGTTCCAAAAAGAATTAATTATTATATTTTGATCAATAAATCAATCAAATTAAAAATTCAATTCACTTCCGACTATTATTTAAATTTGATTTTCGTAATATTCAAGATATTTAGATATTATTAGTTGTTTTTCAATTATATAAACACTCTTATTTAGGTAATAGTAAAGCAAGTGTTTATTATCCACTAAATTTTTATCATAATATTTAATTTATTTTTATTTCTTCTACTTGTTAATGTAATTTAATCATAAATATCATAATATCATTCAATTTAATTTTAAGAAATCTCATAATATATTTGTGAATAGATTCCTATAAATTATGAGAAAATTTATAAAAGAGATATTACAATCATATCCATTAGGATCTATTGAATAAACTTACCGAATTAATTTGTAATAGTCTTTACTAAGGTTTTTAATAATATCATCTCATTTTAGATCGTTTATTAACAATTCCTAATGTAAACTTAAAATAAAATCATTATTAATTAAATAATTCCAAATTATTAACCTTTTCATAAATATAAATAAAAAAAAAGCTTTTGGCATTTCAGTTTTATAGGCTATGTTAAAAATGAATTTATATTTATTAAAATAATTTATAGTTTTAAATGATTTTTAAGTTGAAGACATATAGTTGATAAAAATCTTTAATTAATTATGGCCTATTTTTGCTCGAAGATGATTTTAAAAACTCAATCTTTTAAATAATTAACAGATTTTATCAGTTTTGTTAAAATATATTTTATTTTTAAGAAATATTTCAGCTGATTTATTATTAATTATTATAAGATTTCATTATCTAAATTTATTTAGAAATAATAAAAATCATCCTTTTTTTAAAATTTTAAATATATAAATTTAAAATGAAGGATCATTAATAAAACACTTAATGAAAATAATAATACATGTATTCATAAAATAAATAGAATAAATTTTTTATATGAGCTAACAAATATCCATGTTAAATAGTATTGGTTTTTTTAACCAACAAATTTTATTTTAATTATTAATTTTTCAAATAAATTTTGTCATTTATATTTTTTTTTATAAATTTTTGAAAAGGGCGGTTTTTTACCATCTGCTAAAATATTAAATAATATTGAATTTGATTGTTTATATATTATTTTTTACGAAACTAATTAATTCTTAATTTTAATATTTTAGTAAATAATATTTAACAATTCTGATAATTAATGATGTAAAATTTTTTTAAACAATCCTGATCCATGAGTTTTATCTTTTTTTATTTTAAAAATAACTATAAGATTGATTAAATTATAATAAAACCTAGTTTAAATTAAATTTTTTAATTTTTTGAAGATTTCTGATTTTTAAATTTAAGAATAAATGAGACAATTAATTAACATATGAATTTTGCTGTAGATTAATTAACAAAAAAAATTTTTCAGCTTAAAATATAAATTATATTAAATAACGAATATCATTAGATACTAAAAAGGATGGATAGTTTGTGTGTCAAGAATTAGATGAAAAATTTTGGTTGATTTTAAGGAATATGTTGTCATTAATAAATCATAATTAAATATCAATTATCAAAAATATTATTTTTTTTTAATCAAACTAAAAGTTTAAATTTTAACAAATAGTAAATTTAGATTATAATTAATTGAGGTTTATATTAAATAAAAATCAAACAAATTGAATAACCATGCTATATTTCGAAAGAAAAATTTTAAGCTATTATTTTCAGTAAAATATTAAAATAAACTTAAAATTGCATATAAGCAATGTATAGAATCTTAATGATATCATTTATACAATTTTAAAATAATCCAATAATATGAAAAATTAAGAATATAATATTTAAATAAATAAAAAAATTAGGGACATTTAGACCTTTTAATTAAATACATTTTTATAGAAGGATTATTGCCTTTCAACATGTAATAAAAAATTTAAAAGAATGCTTAATCAAAATACAATATTTATTGATAAAAACGAAAGGGCTTTCAATTAATCTTATAAAAAATGAAACTATCATTAAGTAAATAAATTTTATTAATTAAATTGACTCTAGAATATTTATTAATAATTTTGAAGGCAAAAATTAAATTGTATATTTTTGGAAATAAAAGTTTATATCTAGAGGTGATTTGTCAGAATTATAAAAAAGGAGATGCTATTTTTGATTCTGATAACAATATCTTTAGCATACAATAAAAGTTGCTAGAATTATGTTAATATTTAAATAATTTGTGTTTTCACCAACTTGATTCTATATTGCACAATGTTTAGGAATTAAATAAAAAAATCGTTTTTTAAAAACAATTATACTAATATCATATATGCTAAGAAAGAATACTAATGTGATTGAATATTTATGAAAGTTAATAATTTTAAAACAAAACTTATTCAATACAACATTTGGTAAGAAAAAAAGCGAAAAATTTATCGAGTAATATATAAAAGGATTTTTGATTTAAAAATCGGAACTTATTCACTTTCCCACATTTTATTTTATAACAAAAATAATCAATAAAATAAATTTGTATTTTAAAAATCAAAACAAACTAAAATATAATTTTTAAATAAAAAGTTTTGATTATAATTTATTAAAAAAATGTAACTGATAATAAACAAAGTAATCTGGTTATGTAAAATATAGTTTAAAAAAAATTGATAAAAATGGATTTTGATATAATTAAAAATATTTCAACTATAGTATTTTGTCAAAACTAAAGATCGTGCTATACATTTTGCCCAAGAGTTTGGTCTCATAAGATGTGAGATGAATTGTACTTGTGTAAAGGAAATGAAAATAAGAACAAGAGCTTATAGAAAAAATCGTGAGGGTTACTTCCGTTACCCTTAACGTAATTGTATAAAAGAAGTATCCATTAGGAAAGAGACTTTGTTTTAAGGCTCTCCCCTTGCTCATAAGTACAATAATTTAATTGACTTATAAATTTGTATGTGGGGAGGTTGATCTAGATAACCTTTCCCACGAATTAAAAATAAAGTAACAAGCTACATTAGTAGACTGGCTACACTTCATTCATTTAGTTTTATATGGCTTATTTTATTATTGATCATGTGCAATTGGGGGTGAGGGACATATCGTTGAAATAGACGAATGTTACCTCGTCAAAAGAAAGTCCAACGTAGAGCACCTCTTTGAGGAATTCTGGATATTGGGAATGTATGATCTCTCTACCGGATTAGGAAGCGTTATTAACATTTTGGATAAGTAAAAAGTGACATTAGAAAGCATAAATCTTGAATTTGTATTAAGGGGAAATATAAAGATGACAGATTGTCACGCAGGATATAACAACATTTACTTGTATGGTTATACTCATTTTACTGTGAGCCATTCACGAAATTTTTTGGGCCCTCAAACTGGAGCAACTACTAATCATATTGAATCTGTCTGGTAGAAGTTGAATCAAGAACATAAAGCTCGCTATGTAACATACAGAAGCATGATGGACAGTCATTTGTATTCTATCATCTAGAAACATTGATTTTAAAAATCATTTAGTTCATTTATTAATCATTTAAAAGAAATTTACAGACTTAATTAAAATCAATGAAATTTTTCTATTTTGTATAAATTTTAAGTAATTTATGAGGTTTTTAGATATTATTTATTTTTATTTAGATTTTTACTTTTTAGTTAATTTTAATATAAAAAAAATGTGTGAATAGCAGTTATTTGTCGTTTTTGAGATTATTCGTCGTTTTTGATAAATTTAAGAGAATTACTTATATGGTACGAAATTTTGTAAAAGAAATTCTAAATCCTGGTAAACTAAGAACAGCTAAAGATTTTCAGTCCTTTAACATCTCTGAGACATTTATTTGCCAGAATATGTCCAATAGATACGATGCTAATATCTTATTGGCCATTTCTTGTATCATTGCTAATACTATGTTGTATCCCAAATGTGATGATGATACAAGAATGTCTTACGTAAAATGAAAAGAATCACCTGATATTTTATACTGAATGTGTAAAATATCTTGTCATTTTTCTTGCAGTTTTCGAAATAATAGCTTATTTGAAGCGACAAAACTGAAAATGAAGACTATTTTTTTAAATATGTATAAATACATAAAAATATCATCTTTCGAAGATTTAGCCTATGAGCTACAAATTAATAGAAATACCGTGTTGGAGTATGCTGACTTGGTTATAGAAGTAATTTGTGTATACATGGTAACTACAAGTGGCAAAATCGGTGAGTCAAGGAAGATGGCTCAAGTAAAATAGTCAAAATAGATGAAAGTCTATTTTTAAAACAAAAATATAACCGTGGTCGTTTTACTTACGGTAAATGGTATGTTTTTGGAATATAAAGAGGATCTAAAAAAGCTTTTATCACCACTGAATCTAATAGGAATGCGGAAACTATGAGAAAAATTATATATAAAATTGTAGTTCCGGGACCAACCATCATAACAGATCAATGAATGGCTTATTCTGCAGAATTAATAGAGAGTGCAGAGTTTAAGCATAAAAATGTGAATTATTCATCAATTAGTTGGATCAAGTAGATCCTATTGTCCATACTCAGTCGATTGAAGGTCTTTGGGATACTTGATAAGATTATTGCGTTAACAAACTGAACTATCCCAAAGTCAGTATTATGAATATTTAATTCAGTTTCTCTCAAAATATAAAACCAAAGAACTAAACGCTTAAACTTACTACTTAGTCTTTTGCATATAAATAAATTTTTATTTTAATTTTTTTTTTCAAAAACAATGACTTATCTTAAAAACGACGAATAACTGCCATGCACCAAAAAATGTGGTGGGGAAGTCAAAAAGTGCCAAAATCTAGAAAGTTATTTAACGATTATATTGTATGATTTTATTTCAATTATAATTCTATATTCCAATACATAATATCAAAGAAAATAAGAATTAGCTTAATTATTAGATACTTTAATTTAAATAAATTTTTCTGTATTTTAAACAATTTTATCTTATAAATTTAATTTAACTCTCTTCATTTAAAAATATTTGAAGTTAAATATGATTGTGGTATTTAATTATAAATTCTTTTAAAAAAACTCAATTTTGTAAAAAATTTGTATGATAAGACTAGGAAATTATAATACAGATTGAAAAAATTCTCTTCTTTTACGAATAAAATAAATGATATAAAAATAACTTTACCTAATATAATTTTTTTAAATAAAAAGTTTCATAAACTTACTAATTTTTTAAACTTTATATTTTTGAAATAATTTTCTCAAATTGTTAAAATATAAAATAAATTGATTAGGTAAATTTTAGAAATTTAAAAAACAATACAAAATATATTATCAACGATAACTATTACAAATAATTTTTAAATTATTAATATATAATAACTGGTAATTTAATTTTTCAAGATACTTTAATTTTTAAAAAATTGTCATTTATTGTAGGAAATAATCATAGAAAAATGTAATCATATTTTTCTAAAAGAAAATTTTAAAAATATATCGAATGTATTTATAAATTACATTTTATATCAAAATCATATAATTATACTTTATTTGAAAAAATATCTCTTTTAAAGTACACTTTTTTAAATTTTGATAGATGTTTAAAAAGATATATTTTGATTCCAACATATTATACATTGAAAATGATATATTTTTATCAATTAGATATTGAAACTAAAAAACTTTTTTATGTAAAATTATTATCATGGATAGTTTTTTTAAATAATTTTTTATATATAAATATAAAATAGAAATATTATGGTACGATAGTTAAAATTTAATATAAAGGCAAATAAAAAAAATATTATAAGGTAAAAATTTATATTAAAAATTATTTTTATACCATAAATAACTTTTATTTTTAAAATAAGAATTTAATATTTGGATGCAATCATACGATATTAATATCATAATGTAATTGTTAGAGATATTTCTTTCTGCAATGTATTAAAATGTATTCTATAAAGATTTATTTGATCAGATGACTTTAAAATCTAAATATAAATATTTTTCTAATTATTATTTTTAAATTAAGTAAATCAACATGGAAAAGTTTATTTATAAAATGAATGTAGCGTTTAAATTTTACTAAAATTTAATATTAATAATAATATTATTTATCTTTTATATTTATTTAATAAATTTTATTTTAGAATAATTTTTTTACTAATTTTTTATGTTTAATATATTATTTTTTTTCATAAAATTTGCATTTTCACAATTATTTACTTAAAAATAATATATTTTTATCAAATTACTTCATTGGATATGACTTGTAGCTTTTCAAAAATTTAAGTTATATAAATATTTAATTATTTTTATTTTTAAAATGATATTAATGATTTTTTTTTTATAAATTATATTATTTTTTTATTAATTTAAATATATAAATATCTATTAATGATGTAAAATAAATTCAGTTTCAATAATTAAAAATCTTATCGATACAATTAAATCAAACATTAATTCCTTATAAATTAAAAATTATTAACAAATAAATTTATAATTCATTAAATTTAACAACCTGAAATATATTTTTTTATCCAATTTCATTTGATTTTATAAAATTTTATTTTTTAAAGTTTAAAATTTGTATTATTATACAGTAATGTAAGCTGACTAATTAATCAATTAATAGTATTACTATGAAAAATACTTTGATTTTAATTTTTAGGTTATTACTAATATTATTTTTTTTAGTTATTTAAAATATTCAAAATTTCATTATTTTTATAAGGTAATGATTAAATTACTTTTACTTCACAGTAAAAATTATATCTCGGTTTTTAAAAATATAATTTTTTAAATATTTAATATAAATATAGGTTTATAGATATATAATATAGGAATTAAATTATTTAACTATCAAAAATAGTATAGAGAATCCTCTAATAAATAATAATTCTTATATTTTTACCTAAAAAATTATTGATAACTATTTTTGAGCATATTTCATCTTTAATCAAGTTGCTAATTTGAAAAAAACATATTGCTATTTATCATTAAAAATAAAATCAATTAGGGGTTTATAAAAATATACATATTTGAAAATAATAATAATAATTTATTAGAATACTTTATAAAAAAATAAACTAAAATTTCTTGATTATATCCTTAATTAAAAAGCTCAAAAACTCCAAAAACTATGTAGGTATTTTAATTTTTGAATACTTAAATTATTTTATATTAAATAATTTAAATTTTTTATATTAAATAATTTAAATTTTTTATATTAAATAATTTAAATTTTTTATATTTTAATTAATTAAACAGAAAAATATTTGAATGATGACATATTTGGATCTTTAAAATTAGATTTTCAATGTAATGTAATTAATAAGATGATAAGATCAAACATCTTAAAAAAATTCATTTTAATAATGAACTGGAATGAATTTTTAAACTGAAACTTAGAATATAGGTAATAATAAAAATATTCATATTCTAATTTCCAAAATAGCTGTAGAAAGTATCTATTATGAAATTAGACTATCAAAATTTAAATAAAATGAGGCTACATTTATGTGTATCTTAAAATTTCTGAAATATTAAAAATGCAATTAAAGATTTTTAAATTTAAATAAAATTTATTTTATTTTTGTTTTTAAATTATTGAAAAATCTTTTTCAAAAATTTAGTTCCCTTATATTAAATTTAAACTAAGCAAATATTTTTAATTTTTTATTTTATAAGTTAATTCTTAAATTATTTGCAAGTTTTTTAAACTATACTTTTTCTTTTCATCTATATTAAATGTAATCTAAAATATTATATTTTAATTAAATTAAAGAGAAATTTATACTAATTAAAATGATTATATTAAAAATTAATTATACATGATTGTAAATTGATTATATAATATTAATATTTGAAAATACCAAAAAGCGGATATTACTATTACTGGTTTTCTCCGAAAATAAGATCAGTGTCTAAAATAAAATAATTTAAATCTTATTCAAATTTTTTTTTTAAAATTAAAAATTATTTTTAGTTTGAAATATTATCACTTTCATAATTTTCATTACTCAAACCCATGTTTTCAACATCAGAAGTGTATAATATATATATCAGTTTATAATTAAAGGATTCTTCAGTTAAATTTATACCGTTTTGGGATATAGCTAAACTCGAAAGCACTTGATGAAATCTGATTCTTAAATTTTTTAAATATACATTCTAAAACAAATGAAAATATAATTTCCCATGAAAGTATTTTGTCTATATCCGCCCTTGGTGTATATTTTTCTCCGTTCGAAAACTAATTTTCCCATTTTATTTTCATTTAAGATATGAAAAAAATGGAATTAATCAACAAATAGAGTGGCTTAAGGTAAGAAGTTTTACGCTGAAAAATAAAAACGGGTTAAAAACACGTTTTTTTAGAATTTTTAATAAACCTTCATCTTTGTGAGATCCATAGTTATCTAAAAGCAAAACCGCCTTTTTGTAATTAATAAAAGTTCCTGTATTTTTTAAACATTTATTTATACATGCTTTCATAATATTTTTATTCATAGTGCCATACGTGGTTATAAAAACCTTTAAATTTGATGGTGTTGGACATTTTAATAGATTTTTAAGATATTTCCGTACTATCAAAGATTTAAGAATTTTACCAGCATTAGTGATAGTTTTTACAAGCGTCAACCTTGTTTTACGATGTCCAGTTGGTTTGACTTCTTAATTCTTTTCAACTTTAAAAGATATTATTTTGAAATTCATCATATCAACATACATTGGGGTTTCATCCATGTTAAATATATTATTATGAGTTATTTGTAGTTTTAAACAAAAAAAATCGAAACAGTTTTGAATTATATCACTTGTTTCCTGTAATGTTTATTTATCTAATTGCCCAAAAAAAGTGATCTTATAAACAGAAAAGTAATTTTTTTTCATGTAATTTTCGATCCAATTATTACTTCGAGTAAAATTGGATATTGAAATTATAAAAATAGTAAGTTTAATTGATTGTTTTTGTAAAGTAAAGTAATAACTAGTCTTTGATTAGTTTTTCGTTCCAACCTTAACGACCAATTAATCTCATTTTCTAATGATGAAAATAATGCTGAAATTCAGAAGCCCATACGAAAAAAATAGTTTATTTATTTGGAAGTTCACATATCTTATTTTCGTTTTTCTACCAGTCCCGCAGCATCTTTTAAGATATAACGGAATCTTTCGTTGTTTTGCTGATTTTGATGTCATTTATTCTAAAAATTTCAAGTTCGTCAAGCTTTTCTTTTGCGCTGTACGATTTTATATGCATGCGATTAAAAAGGTATATGAATTTAAGAATTATAATAGATAATTTTTTTAATTTTAGCTAAATATTATATGAATAAGCAACTTAACTTGATTTTACTTTAGATAATTAATTCAAATTAAACTGCGAATTTTTTTATAAGTTATATTAAAATTATTATAAAATTGTTCAGGAAGTATTACAGGGTTTCCCACTTAATTTTACGATTTTCCCATATAATTAAACGGTTTTCCCGTTTAATTTAACGTTTCGATCATTTAATATAACGTTTTGATCATTTAATTTATCACTAAATTTTAATGTTTAATAGAAGTTCTAATTTACTATAAAGCTTAAAAGTAGAAGAAATTTTTATTTAAAATTCTTCTCATGTTATTCCTTTCAAAGCAAATGTTCTTACGTGTCGAAAAAATCCTTGGCAATCATTAACAGTTATTAAATTTGATGAATCATTGATAAAAGTGTAAAGCTGTTCGATTGTGCTTGGATTGCGTTGGGCAATATAATTTGTCCATTTACTAAATACCTCTTCAATTGGATTCAATTGTGGAGAGTACGGTGGTAAAAAAATAAGTTCAAACCCTTTTTGATTCAACAAAAATCCTAATTTTTTCGTTTTTATGAATAGAGGCATTATCCATAATTAGAAATCCTGTGTTAATTCCTGCAGATTGAAGATTTTCTATAAGTTCTCTCAAAAAATCCAAGAATTTCAATGCAATGTGTAAAAGCGGTATCACTAATCTTAAAATACTTGACACCGTTTTTCATAATTGCGGGACAAACGAGAATATTTTTGAATCTTATTGATCTGATGGTTTTTCTTGCAGTTGTTCCCACAATAATTCTTCCTTATCCAATGCGAGTGCTGCAGCATACCCCGAATTCGTCAATAAAAATTAAATTTTGTTCATCATATAGCATATAATTGTTGCATTATATCTCTCTCACATCAATATTTTGAATAATATTACGGGATTTGAGAATAAGTGATACCCATTTATTTGAGTAGTTCACATCTGATAATGATCTAGCTATAGTAGTCTTGCTGGCCTCGATTTGCATAGTTTACAACAATGTATCTTTAAGTATACGCAGTGGAACACTCACACCATCACAAATAGTTTCCGATAATAAACTACAGGCTGCTTCGTTAATTATTTTACTTCTTGGCTGTCGCTTTTTAATTGATTCAATTCGTCCACTTGTCTTCAATAATTTGATTACCTAAGCTACGGTGTTTACATTCAATTCTAGCTCCTAGAATGTAACTTGAGAACCCTTCCTATTCTGATACTTCTTAATTATTGCTTCTCTCATGCTGTTGTCCAGTTGTTTTTTCCTTTGTATTTTAAGGGTTTATAATAAATTTAAAAAACGTTAAATTATATGATCAAAACGTTAAATTAAGTGGAAAACCGTTAAATTAAGTAGAAAACCCTGAAATAATAATGCTGATTTTTTTTAAAATTTAACAAATTAAGAATTTATAATTAATAGAATACATATTTCTTGTACTGAATAATAAAAAAAATATTTATAATCAAAAACTTCGAATTTATTAAAAAAAAAACGGAAAATAAGACCATGGTCCTGTTTTTGGTTGGTCTTTTTTTTTAAGAAAATCGGTAATTGGATTCTTAATAGTTTTTTACAACTAATTTTTCTTAATTATACTTGCAAGAATCCTAAAAAAAAATATTTATATTTAATTTGGTTATTAACAAAAGAATGTGGATACTCTTAAATTAACATTTAGAAAACTAAAACTAAAAATAAATTTTTTTTTCTAAAAAATAGTTATTACGAAAAATTATTTATATTATTTAAAATTAAAAACATGAAAAAATTGTAATTTCAATCTAATAATAATCTATATATGAAATAAATCATTTAAATTTCTCATTGTTAACACTTGAGTATTTCTATATATATCTAATGTTAAAGAAATTTTATAAAGAAACGTTATTTAAATTAGAAAACAGTTTTACTTAATTCAAATAAAAGTTCATTTGGATTTATCGTTAATTATTCTAGAATTAATTGAAAAAATATCTATTTTCATTTTTTATTATAAAATAAATCGATTATATTATATGAAGAAGAAATAAAAGAGGTTTTGTTAAGTAGAAAAGTTTGATACTCTTGGGATATTTTATTAAGAATATTAAGTATATTATTTAATTATACAATAAACTAAGGTAGAATATGATTAAATTTATCCATAAAATATAAAAGAAAGTTTTTTTTTAAGATTATTTATTAATTAAAAAACTTTGTTGTATATCAACAACATCCTAATGCCTTTAGTTTAAAATGATTTTTCTAATAATATTTATTTATACCAAATATGATTCAGTCACAATATAATAAAATCGAATTTTTTTTATTATATTATATGATAAAATTAATCTGATTATTTTTTTATGATAAAGTGATTGATAGAAATTAAACTTGTACAAGCAACCTTTCAAAATAGGGTTTTTAACAAATTAAGAAAATTATATTAAAAATAAAATCCGTTAAATTATTAATTTAGACTATTCAGATCTTTCATTGGTATGGTAATTATAGATAATAAATATATAGTTTGATATTAAGGATTATTTTTACAAAATTAATATTAAAGACTGATTTTATATTAAATATTTACGAGTAAAATTAATTTATCGTGAAAATATGTTGATGATTCTCATGACCTTCATAATACTTTTTAATATTAATGAAGCCTTAATTTACGATGATGTTGATGATCCTTTCTTTAGCTGGGAGAAAGAGAAAGGTTTTTATTTTTTAATAAATTTAGAACCAGAAGTAATGGTAGAAATTTTTAAAATTGCTCTAGGAAATATATTTGAAATATTTAAAATATAAAGCTGGGGAAGTATTTTTTACTAGGAGAAAAGAATAAAAAATATTTATAAATGAATTTTTTTTATTTAATGGATCTTTACAAAAATTAAAAATAAGAATGTAATTATTAATCTTTGAAAAAAATCATAATTTTAATATTTTTTTTATTTGGTAAAAAAATAATTATAAAAGATTACGTTAAACCTATCACAATTGTAAGATTATATGATGAATTACGATATATTCTCATTTTTTATCAATTTAAATCCGTAAATACAATGATCCTTTCTCATCTTCTTTTACAAACAAGATGATTAATAAAAGAACTGAAAATCTCAAAATTTCTATTATATTGATATGGTTTATAAATATTCCCTTTAGATAATTTATATTTTTTGTTAATAAAAAATAATTGATTAATTTAATGCTAATAATTCTTATACTTTTGATATAAATATAAAAGAAAATAATTTCTTCAATTATAGTAATAAAGTTTTTAAAAAATATAATAATCCAGTGTCTTCTATTGATTAAATAATTTTTTAGATTCATAATTTATTAATTATTTAGCAAAAATTATAAACTAAAATCATTCTATGTTGTTAAACTTGTATTATTATCATTTTTTCAATTCAAAAACATTAATTTAAAATAAATACAATTTTTTAATTAGTTTGGACCTTTTAATTATTATATTCTAAAAAAATAATATCTAGAAAATTTATAGAGCATCATTCAAATACCTAAATTTTTTTCTGAAATATCTTTATTTTAATGAAAATTAATAATTGTTAATATTTAAATGGACTGAATTAAATGATAATACGGATCAAATACACAAGAGTATATTAAAATTTGTTGTTAATTATTCCTTTAAAAAAACAATATAATTTGAATAATTATGTATAAATCTTCAGATCTGTATTTTTTCAATTTTTTTATTCTTCTAGTGTTGAAATTATCAAATTATTTTTTTATAAAGGGTTTTAATAGAATCATTTGATCTCTATATAAAATCAAATAATATTTTCTTGAATTGAAAAATTTGGTTTTAGGTATTTTCAAGTATTTTTAGATTATTTATTCGATCCAAGTAATTTTCAGAATTTAAAGAAATTTAAGAATATAGATTATTTAATCGATGTTATTTTATAATTATTTTATTATTATAAAAGTTTTATTAACCCATTCGGTACCAAAGAAAAGTATAGTCGTCTTAGGCAGTCTATCCCGCACTGTCAAGACGAGTATACTCATCCTATTTTAAATGTATTATAAAATGCAGACTTTTAGAAAACAATTTTTTTTGCCACAAATATAATATAAATAAGTAAAAAATATGAAAATTACTACAAATATAATTTTTTACATAAATAATATTCTAATTATTATAAAAATGATCTTTTTCATGGTAAAAATCAACTTCATTGTGTATTTATAACAAAATGTTATAGCAACTAGATCACTAATGATGCATTATTTTTAATGATAGAATTTGTAGTAAAATCAAATACATAATGGAGGTTTATCAGGATAGCTCGGACAGTCATATCTAGTCTCCCTTTGAATGATTTCGTTGCACAAACTCTACATTTGTGATTCGGTTTTTTCCTTTGTTGTGTGGAAGGAATAACTTCAAGATAATAAAGAGGAATTTTTTTTAGGCATGATTGGTGTAGATTGTATAGATAAAATGACTGGCTCTTGAGATGCATTTAGCAAATATTGTAGAACTTCTACTTTAAAATCAAGAGATATTTTCATTTCTGAGTTTAGTTGCTGACAATACAAAATATATATGCATTATGCACAGCTTTTTCCAGCATGTGTACATCTATTTTTTATACCACCGAATCATTTTTTTAATAGCATTATAGTAGGACAAAATTTGATGTGATCGGTCTACACCTGCCTTACCTTTTTAAGAAATTCCTTACAATATAAGGTTTCATCTAGATTTGTCCATTTAAGTTAGCAACTTCAACCATATCAGCTTAGTGCATATTTGATATGGTTACTAAATCTCTTTTATATCTCCTTATGCAAATAATGAACGATTAAGATCGCTTTTAAAATGCACACGCCTTTCTTCAGTTTTTGTTTGGCCTATTCTTCTGGATTATCTTTACGATTTGTTCGTAAAGTTCCCCAAATTTATGTCGAGCGCAATAATAACTCTTTTGCTAGTGATACGGAGTTTTAAAAATTGTCCATATACAAAATATGACCCGTAAAAAGAAAGCGGGTTATAAGGCAAAAAACAAATGAAGTACTATGATTTTACTGGTGCATTCAAATTTCAGATTTTTAGTATTACGTTTGTATGCGTATTAGCATCCCCTGTGATTCGCATAATTCGTATAACTTAACGCCAAATTTATTTATTTTTGATTTGTATATATTGCCAAAAATGAAGAGACCAGGCCATAGTACCAAAGAATCATCAATTACAAAATCTTTGCCACGATTGCACATTAAATTCATAACGATATTAAAATGTTCAATAATAGGTTCGATCTTGCGTAGCTTATTTTCTTGGTTTATGCTGTTCAAAAGTACAGAAATCGTAATAACATTTAAAAAGGGTTTTGGTACATATGAGTTCTCTAAAATAACAAATAATATAAAAGGCTTTTTGTCCAATAATGCTCAATAGAAGACAGATTTATGCTTCCTATAAGAAGTTGTAATGCACAAAATTTTTGCATTTTTTGGCGATTAGTGGCTTTCAAATTATTGTATCTTGATGATTTTCTCAGTTTCCCTTTCCATCCTATTATTTCTGCAGCGTGTTGATTAGTTCTTTATAAAAAGTTATTAATAAATTCATCAGAAATGAATATATCCATTAGCTCGGTTGAAGTTACTGATTTCAATTGAAGATTTATGTCTTGATTCTTAACATCAAATACAAAAGCTGAATCATCTTTTTTCACTTCTGTGCACATATTGTCATTTCCGGTATCTTCATTTATACGGCACACATAATTCAAAGTATTAGAAACTTCATCTTCACTTTCTGATTCTTATGAATTATACACCATATTTATTCGTGGTCTTTATTTTTGCATTAGGAGATAGAATGTTGTCTGATTTAATCTCGGAATTACTATCATTTAGAAAATATTCTTCTTCTGAATCAAAATCATGATTCAGTTGATTACTCGTGGTCTATTACAATTAATTTAAATATACAAGGGATAATATAAATAATCCTAAGCTATATTACTGTTGAGAATTTTTATTTTGAAAGTATTAATAATATGTAATGCATTGTATAAAAACATAGCAAAATTTCTTTAAAATTTTTTTTTCACAACTAATAAATCCTTGATCTAATCTACACAAAACTATTGTGATTACTGAAAAAAGATGTGCAGGAACTCAGCTCAAAATGAAAACAAAATAAGCTGAATTACTTTATCAGCTGAGACACTGTAATCGAAAATATTGAATTTCCAAGTGTTGGAAATTTTCAAAGTGTCTGGTTTTATTCAATTTTCTTTATTTTACCCATATAAATGATTTATTATTTGTTTTTCTACTAAAACGTACCTAAATACGAAAAAGGATATCGAGTCCTTCTGCTTTTCCATTGCCAACAACGAGTAAACTCGTCTTTAGTTTTCTCCTTGTAAATGATTACCTATGTTAATAGATGTCCACTTACCAAGAAATAACACATTTTGGTAAACAAAAACACTAAAACTATAAATGGCAATAGGAATAATTTTATATAATCTAGACTTGGCAGCAAATGGGTTAATATGACAGAATTTCATTTAAATAAAATTATCTTATATGCGGAAACTTAATTATTACAAAAATAATATTTATATATTTAAAAATTATGATTGAATATAATTATTTTAAATTTCCCTATGTTTTAAATAGTTTTAAAGATATCTTTAATACTAATGTCTTCTTAATGAATTCTTAATTCAAAGAAATATATTGCAAATTACCAGAATTTACAATCAAATTTACTTACAAAATTTTATATTTGGGTATCAAAATATAAATTGAAAAACAATAATTAAATTTTAAATACTTAAATTAATATTTGATAAAATAAACAAAAAAATTTTAATTTTTAAATTTTGGCAAATTATCTTATTAAAAATTGACTATTACACCAATATAGGCGTATCTTTCTTGAATTTTAAAAAGAGTTTTACGAAAAAATTATATATAAATGTTGATATAATTTAAAATAAAGATATTTATGTAAGTTTATTTGTAGTTCTTGAAAAATAAAAAACATAATAAGAATTCTATATATTCAAATTCATTACAAATAAAACAAATTACACATTTCAATTATTATTAGTTGCAAAATTTGATTTAGATACTGATAATAATTAAAAAAATACTCATTCTTTCTTGCAGATTTAAAATTAAAATTTGTACAATCTCATCAAATTATTTTGTCACAAAAATCTTGACTATCTATTATATATTGAAAATTTATTCTTTTACATCAAATGGTTCTGATATGAATTATAATAGATTTTCATATAAAATATCTTAGATAATTCTCAATTGCTTCTTTGAAATATTTTAAATTAAAATAATTGTTATAAATGTCCTTACATATTTTTAATAAATGCACTAGAGTAAGTTTTCTTTACATTCTGAAATTTTATCTCTTAAATTCTAATTTTCGTTTTAAAATATTTTTGATAGTATATTACAATTAACCGATATCTTCTATTAGTAAAACCAAGTTATTTTTAAATATGGTCATACTAATTAATAGTTTGACTATTCAATATAATTAATTATTAAATTATTTTTTTTATTTTTTTAAAAAATAGATTTATACTCATGCTCTTATTAAAAAAAGAATATTCATGAATTCTTTCAAGATTGAAGATATTTCCTACATATTGCTTGGTAATTCATGCTATAAAGAAATAAAAAACCATTTCTCCCAAAAGAGACAATTGTTCCTGTAGCTAATCTATGTTTGAACAATGGTTTAGGAACAAAGACGTTATTAGAACGCAATCCTCATCAGTAAAAAGGTATTAAGGTTAAAAGAGAAAGCCATTTCTTGGAACACTCAAGGATAATTTTTGAAATGAAATTGTCATAATAAGAATAATGAAAATAAAAGTTACAAGAACTTTTTTTTGTGATCGAGCTTTAATGTTAGCTGAGCAGAACAAAATTGATCTTAAAACCTTCAAAATGTTGGAGTGATGGGTTTTAAAAAAAGGAATTCCTTAAAAATTAGAAGAACAATAAACTCCAAAAACTTTGAGTGACGATATATTAATTGGACGTGCCATCTCATATATTAGATATGTAAGAAATATTATTCCGAATATTGATTTATGCAAAACATTACTAATGGATGAAACAACTGTTTATTTTGAAAATTATAGCACTCACATTATTTATTTAAGGGGACGTAAGCATGTAATTATCAAATTAACTGTATTTACCTTCATAAGAATCACAGCAGTAAATTCATTTAGAAAAATGCAAGAAAAGCTACTCATTTTGTAATCCATAAAGGTAAAAATTTGTCCGTAATAAATTTATACAACAATATTTTTAACATAAATCAAGAAAAAGCATGGGTAAACCAAGATTAGATAACTTCCTGGATTAATATGATGTTTTTATTGTTTGATGTTAGTTCATGCAGATGTATTGTACCGGATTATTGTCATGCGCATAATTGTGAAAGAGTAAAATATTACTGTACAAGAAGAAATATTGCTATGGTTATAATAACTGGTGGATAATCTCCATATTTTAAAACAAGTGATATTGGATTCTTTAAAGAATAAAAGTATAAAATTTCGATTCTCATCAACAGCTGGAAAAAATCTGATGAACTAGATTACACTAAGTGAGGAAATCGTAATGCTCCATGTCAGGTATTTGTAAATAAATGGATTTATAGTTCATGGTATTTTCTTTCTAGTCGAAATATTCTAAATTTGTTTCTTTCCGCTGGATTGTCCAAGGATTTTAATGATTTGCATATATATATATATATCTAAACATGTTATTAAGTAGAAAAATTTCGAAATGATTTTATTGCCTCTATGCATATAGTTTAATCCCTACGCAAGATGATATTATTGTTAAACTGGATGTTTTTGATTTCGCTGATGAATAATTATAGTTTAAAATATTTTTTTTTAAATTATTTAACCAAATAGTATTATTAAAATCCAATAAATATTTAATACAATTTTTTTTATTCTTACTAATTAATAATATGAGTCATACTATTTGGCAATATCTATTTATTTGCATTTTTTCTTATTCTTGAATATTAAAAAAACTGCAGAACAAAAACTAATATGTAAATGGATTCAATTATAAGAATAATTATTTGTTGATTAATTGCTTAACTCTTTAGTAACCACTGATTCACTTAATTTATTTAAAAATTTTAAGCGTAAATTATAACTAATAATTAAAACAAAATAAAAAATTTATTTGAAATTTTTGACATAAATAAATATTTTCCATAAAAATCTAATTATAATTGATTATAAATTATCCTCACAGCAGGTAATAATATGTGATCCAAATTTTTAACCTGAAATTGAAAAGAAAATACCTTATAATTTTCTGACTTAATAATTAATTTTAGTAAACTCATAAAAACTTTCATGCCTGTTTTTGAATTAAATCAGCATTTGATCATAAAAATGTTTTTGCTTAGTTACAAATCAAAGTCATATATTTAAAAAATAGTTTCTAATATTTTTCTTTACATTAAAATATAATTAAAATTAAAATAATCTATTGAAATTAAATTTGATTATCTAATATTAAGTTTCATTATTGCTTAAATACAACCATAGTCCAGCTAATTCAAAAAAAAAATTCTTTTTTGTTAATGAAATTTACAATCTTTATAAATAAAATTACTAGGTTATAATTATTATATTTTATGATAAAATCTAAATTTAATAACTATTTAATAGGTGTATACAAATCATGATTTCTCATGAAATTTATCAATATTTATATTAACATTAATTATTATAATAAAATATCAACAGACTAAAAATTATAATATATATATAAAAGAATAAAATTTAATGAATTAATTTGAATATAAAACCAATTTAGGTAATAATATTTCATTTAATAAAAACTACTAGAATAGAAAACATAAAAATTATTCATTATTTTCGTGTTTAAGAAAATCAATATTCCAAAAATAATATAACGAAGAATGATTTAATTCATCTTAATGCAATTTTTTCTTAATCTTTAAGATTTTTATTAATATTTTTCAAATTTGTTATTAGATTGACTTGAAATTATTTTTTAATTTTTTTTTTCCAAACCGAAATACTTATTATAATTAAATGAGATAATCATAAATAGTTAACATAATATCAGTGTTTAAAATATAAATTTTTTATTTAAAAAACCAACTTACTCTGTTAAATAATAAAAATAAAGTGTAAATAAAAAAATTGAACACTTAAAACATTTAAATTTTTACTTCATTATTTTAAAACAATTATTTTTATCATAAAAAATATTGCAAAATTAGTAAAAACTAAATTTACAATAATACATTTCCAACGTTCAAATTATTTGGTTTAATTTTTATCTAATTAAAATTTTTTAAAACTTACCATTTTTAAGTACAAAAATATTGGAAATTAATAAAAATTTTTTCATAAAATTGGATTATTTATTTAATTGTTTTATCTATTGGCTTTAAAAAATTTTATATACCTAGCAATTTAGAAAGAATGTAATAGTTTTAATTAAATGAGTAATATTTCTGATTGTATTCTGCATTGCAAAACATCAGTTAATTAACATAACATTATTTTGTAGTCATGTAATAGAGGAAAATGTTTTTCAAAGGAGTAATTGTTATCAATGAAGAGAATTTTGTATTTATTTACATTTATTTTTCGAATATTACTATAATATCTTATTATTGGATAAATATGATTTTTTAAAAATATTTATGATTTTTATATTATATCTTCAAAAGAAATTATTACTTTTTTAGTAGATATGATGAAAATAGTTATATCATCCTTCTATTATTTAAAAATCACCCATAACATAAATAAAATATTAAATTTGACGAATGAAAGGTTGATTCCTTAATTTCTGAATATGAAAAACTTATAATAACTCTTGTATGAAATACATTAGTAAATTTAAATAAAATATATAATAATCAACTTAAAAATTGATTTTAAAAAAGATAAAATTAAACTAAAACAATTCATTTATAAATAATTCTTTAGAATTATAGTATGTAACAATAATTAGTTTTGATACATTTTGAGGAAATTCAAAAGGTTGGAAAATAGTAATGTGGATACAACATATTAAAAATGAAATATTATCTTTAAAATTTATGTTAAACCTTAACGGAATAAAACAAGGTAAAGATAACGAATGTTAATAAATTAAGCAAAATTAATTTGACATACAAATTGTTATTCATGAAATTATTAATATTTATTTTAAACTATTAAAAGTTTCGAATCTTTTTACTAATTAACTTAAGAATTACTTGAATATCAGCACATTAACAAAATCATAATATTATAAATTATTGCCAATTATTTAAAAAAATTAGTTTGATTACTCAACTTTTTAATAAAAAAACTCATTCTCTATAAATATTTATCTTATAAGACCTCATTATTAAATTTTATTTTTAATTGAAAATGATTTTTTATATATTACTTCTGCTCCGTTAATGAAAACTATAAATTGCAAATAGTTTTTGTTGTTGCATTATACTAAATAAATTACAATTTATACATTTTCAATTAGATCTTGAAAAAAATCAAAAACCTTTATATTTTAATTTATAAATACATTCTTATTTTTATTAACAAATTGATAATAATCATCCTATTTATTAAAATAAGGATACTGGTTTGAATATAATATTTTCAACTTTTGCATTTTGTATACTGTGTTCAAGATTCTATAATAATTATTTTCAATTACTAAATTGAAACCAATATATTGAGCTCTAAAATATTTATTCTAAATTTTTAATTATATATATTTTAATTATACTTACAAATATTATATTTGTTGCATCTGGTCCTGTTAAAACCCATCCATTTCCATCTTTATTTATAAATTCATTTTTATTTAAAATAAACATTTTATTATTTTCCTTATCCCTTTTAGTAAAAAATAAATTTTCAAATTTCAAATAAAAAGAAATGATCTATTAATTTAAATAGATAATACATTAGGGTAAATATTATATTTAATTTTAATTTCCTATACTTTATTATAAAATACTATATCAGGGTACTTTATATTAACTTTAAAAAATATTTTATCCTAGATAACTTATAATTATGTACACTCAATATATAAAATTCTTTTCTATCCTTTATACTTCCTTCAACTAAAACCTAATATTATTAAAAACATTACATTATATAAAGAGCATATTATAGGAATGATAAAAGCATTATGAATTAAATAAAACTGATAAGTTTTACGATCCCAACCAGTTAAGCAATATTTCTTAAATAAAACATATTAAATACTTGATAAAACTTAATGAAATCTAATGGGATATCATTTCTTGCTA
>CAKKLC010005868.1:0-16368 GCA_918559645.1 Ceratonova shasta | reverse complement strand
TTTTTTTAACAGAACTGTACAACAGATACAGGAAACTACATTAGCATGCCCACATCTGTAAGCGATACTAACAGGTTTTAAAAAGCAGCTCTTCTAGAGTAGAAAAGATAAAATTTTTAGTTTTAAAACATAGTAAATGCTACAGTAACTACCTGAAGATCATCAGGGGGTGATCACCAAAGAATTCACATGTTTTCTTTTAATTGCGGAAGAGTGCTTGTGTAAGTAGTATGATTTTTGAGAACATAGTTCCTGTCAAATGTTTAAGGGTTTGCACAATTTGACTTGACATTTGAATCAGTGGCATAAGTAGCACATACAAGTGCAATGGCACTGTCAAAAGGCTTAAGCATGGACGAATGCCACAATGAAGTGGTTCGTATTCGATCCCTTAAGGCTTGCCAAAACAGTCCATACAACCCAGCAAGAGAGTGCGGTTAGGTGCTTAATAGCATATTACAGGATATCAAGAAGGAAGACACCTCATTGGCAAAAAAGTGGAGTAGACTTTTGTGCCACTGCGAATTCCCTAACTTGACGAAAGTTATGAAGTTCATTAATAGCATCACAGTAAGCAATGCTTCCACAGAGCGTGTGTTTTCATTAATGACTGATAAATGCACAGCTGTTTGAAACAGATGTAGCACAGATCTCATCAAAAGTAAATTACTAGTTATGGTAAACTATACTTTTCATGCAGTGAATTTAATACATATGTTTTGAAAACTTCAAACATGCTGAAACTTGCTAAAAGTGTAGATAAGTATTCGTTTGAAAACAATGAATATTTGTGATTAGTCTTACAGTTCATTTAATCAGTTACTTCAACAGTAATATAGTAGTAGTAGCAGTAGTTAAAAAGTTGCAGAATTGTGACATTTTTGTAACATAGTAATTATAGTTGGAAATTCTAAGTATATTACTATGCTATAATGCATGTTCCAATTTGGAATATGCATAGTAGTGGTAGCAGTTATAAAATATTTAACAAGTATGAGAACAGTTGCAAAATGTAAATATTATTGTAGGGCAAGAAATAACATTAATTGTGTTGATTTTTGTAAATGTAAGTTTTATGTTATTAAAACTAATCCATCTTCCGTAGTTATTTATAAAAAATGTACATTTTTTAAAGTATAAAAATAATTGATATTTAATTTTAAATTATTCTTGATTTATGAGTTTTACAATTGAAAGCTAGAAGTAAATAAATGTTAAGGATTTCTTGTCTAAAATCCAGTCTGCATTGTATAGCATTAATGAGTCCAAGCTTCATTTGCTTACACAAAATATTATGAAATTTGATGTTTCTATTTTCTAAGCTGCAATTAAGTTTAGACATCAGGAGATCTAGTAAATTACTTTCAGAATGCTGGGAATCTATTGCCGGTTGGGTTTCCGCCCGTATCCCGCGGGATTGAGATTATAGCGCTTTTCAGAATCCCTATATGGAAAGGGGATCTTAAGCTGCCACTCTGCTTACTATTTCCTTCCTGGCAGACACACCTCCATTTCCCTTATTTCCAAGATACATAGTTGGTATCCCTATTTTGAACCTTTTAATAATAAGGATTCTTTAAATAAAAACTGTGCCCAATCGTAATATATTTACATTGTTTTTCGATCAATTAAGTCAATATTGCAATCAATAAAGTATGTGTTGCAACAGATTAAGTTAAAAAAAAACCACTAAAATTTAATAATTAAAAATAATTTTATGATTTGCTAAAATATTTTAATATATGACATGTTTCGATAGTAACATTACAATCAGATAATGTTATTTTAAGAAATGAAGAACCTATTCTACTTTTTAACTCTGCCTCGTTAACAAATCCATTTCTATTCACAAGATTTTTCCATTTACCAAAGCAATTCTCGATTGGACTCAAAAACATGCAAAAAGGAGGAAGATATAAAACCGAAAACCCATCAAAATAAAAATTGCGATAATGATGAATTCTTGCGTTGTCAAGAATCAAAATAGGGGAAATAATTCCACTCAACTCAAATTTCATCTAGGAGTTCACTCAAACAGCATTGTAAATTTTTACCGTTTACGACGCGGTCATGTACCTTATGATACAGAAATTTGTTTTTATTCATGACAGCAATATCTGAAATGTTCCGACTTCACGCCGAGGTACTGTAATTATAGCAAATGTTCTAGCCATTGACTTTCCTCATTTAGGACGCGTACATACTTTAAAACTAACTTCGTAAAAAAAAGAATCCAGTGGTGTAGTTTGTTCATTTTGACGAAACTCTTAAGCATAAATAAATCGATCTTCAATTATACCCTCTGTATTTTGTGCAACTGGAACATGAAGAACTTTTTTAATCGTGTAATGAAAACTTCTCAAAATCCTATCCACTATTGATTTTGATATTAAAACCCCAAAATATCTGTCCACATTTGTTATTATATCTTTCAGAGTAAGAAGACAATCCTCATCAACCCAACTACAAACAACAGTTTTTTGCTCAGTCGTCAATTTTTCGCGACGATCTTCTCCACGGCTTTTTGCTTCAGCTTCTCCTGTTGATTAAAACAATCGAAGATACAGTTGTTATTAGTAAGTCAAGAATTATTGAAATTGTGGTACACCCGTTTCCTTCAAGTGCAAGATCCATAATACGTTTTCTAATTTCAGTAGAAACAGACATTCTGGTAATTTTTGAGATTTGTTGTTTCTCCTCTCTTTTGTTTTGTCCGCTCAGCGAATCATCGTGCATTTTATCTGACAAGTTATGAGTAAAATTACATGCTTCTGAAATGTGTGAAAACTATTTAACAAATTTATTTTAATTTATTTAGTTGTTTTTTTAAATAATTTTGTACTGACTTAATTGATCGAAAAACACTGTTTCTATGTATTATGTCAATTATATTCAAATTGTAAAAATATTTTAACCGTTCTAGTAATAATTAGGATCTTCTAGTAAAATTAACGCGCAGGCACATTAATCATATTTTTAAAAATTTAATTTCAAGTTGTTAAAATATTCTAACAATCATAATAATTAGAAATCTTTTTATTTAACTGAACTTAACGCGCATGCGTATCACATATTTTGAGTAAATTATATTCAAGTTTTATAATATTTGAATCCTTATAATAATAATATTAATAATAATAATTAGAATTCTTGTATTAAAATTAACACGCAAGCGTATTGAATATTTCAAGTAAATTATATTCAAGTTTTAAAATATTTTTAAATCCTTATAATAATAATTAGAATTCTTGTATTTAAATTAATGCGCAAGCGTATTATATATTTTAAATAAATTATATTCAAGTTGTTAAAATATTTTAACCCTTATAATAATAATTAGAATCCTAAATAAAAATTAACACGCAAGCGTATATAATATATTTCATGTTAATTATATTCAAGTTTTGAAATATTTAAACCTTTATATTAATAATAATTAGAATCCTGAATTAAAATTAACGCACACGCGTATTATATATTTTAAATAAATTATATTTAAGTTTTAAAATATTTGAATCCTTATAATAATAATAATTAGAATTCTTGTATTAAAATTAACGCGCAAGCGTATTATATATTTTAAGTAAATTTTATTCAAGTATTAAAATATTTTAAATCCTTATAATAATAATTAGAATTCTTGTATTAAAATTAAGGCGCAAGCGTATTATATATTTTAAGTAAATTTTATTCAAGTTTTAAAATATTTGAATCCTTATAATAATTAGAATCCTGAATTCAAATTAACGCGCAAGCGTATTATATATTTCAAGTAAATTATATTCATGTTTTTAAAATATTTAAACCCTTATATTAATAATAATTAGATTCCTGAATTTAAATTAACGCACACGCGTATCATATATTTAAAGTAAATTATATTCAAGTTTTTAAAATATTTGAATCCTCATGATAATAATATTAATAATAATAATTAGAAATCTTTATATTTAAACTAACTTAACGCGCACGCGTATTATATATTTTAAGTAAATTATATTCAAGTTTTTAAAATATTTGAACCCTTATAATAATAATTAGAATTCTTGTATTAAAATTAACACGCACACGTATTTAATATATTTCATGTAAATTATATTCAAGTTTTTAAAATATTTAAACCCTTATAATAATAACTAGAATCCTAAATTAAAATTTACGCGCAAGCGTATTCATATATTTAAAGTAAATTATATTAAAGTTTTTAAAATATTTGAACCCTTATAATAATATATTAGAATTCTTGTATTAAAATTAACACGCACGCGTATATAATATATTTCATGTAAATTATATTCAAGTTTTTAAAATATTTAAACCCTTATAATAATAATTAGAATCCTGAATTAAAATTAACGCGCAAGCGTATGTATAAATTTCATGTAAATTATATTCAAGTTGTTAAAATATTTGAATCCTTATAATAATAATATTATTAATAATAATTAGAATTCTTGTATTAAAATTAACGCGCAAACGTATTCATATATTTTAAGTAAATTATATTCAAGTTTTTAAAATATTTGAACCCTTATAATAATAATTAGAATCCTGAATTAAAATTAACGCGCAAGCGTATATAATATATTTCATGTAAATTATATTAAAGTTTTTAAAATATTTGAATCCTCATGATAATAATATTAATAATAATAATTAGAATTCTTGTATTTAAATTAACGCGCAAGCGTATATATAAATTTCATGTAAATTATATTCAAGTTGTTAAAATATTTGAACCCTTATAATAATAATAGTTAGAATTCTTGTATTAAAATTAACGCGCAAGCTTATCCATATATTTTAAGTAAATTATATTCAAGTTATTTAAATATTTGAACCCTTATAATAATAATTAGAATTCTTGTATTAAAATTAACGCGCAAGCGTATTATATATTTAAAGTAAATTATATTCAAGTTTTTAAAATATTTGAACCCTTATAATAATAATTAGAATTCTTGTATCAAAATTAACACGCAAGCGTATATAGTATATTTCATGTAAATTATATTCAAGTTGTTAAAATATTTGAACCCTTTTAATAATAATTAGAATTCTTGTATTAAAATTAACACGCAAGCGCATTAAATATATATTTTAAGTAAATTATATTCAAGTTTTTAAAATATTTGAACCCTTATAATAATATTAATAATAATAATTAAAATCCTGAAATTAATTTACGCGCAAGCGTATTATATATTTTAAAAAAATTATATTCAAGTTTTTAAAATATTTGAACCCTTATAATAATAATTAGAATCCTAAATTAAAATTAACACGCAAGCGTATATAATATATTTCATGTTAATTATATTCAAGTTTTTAAAATATTTGAATCCTTATAATAATAATAATAATTAGAATTCTTGTATTAAAATTAACGCGCAAGCGTATTATATATTTTAAGTAAATTTTATTCAAGTATTAAAATATTTTAAATCCTTATAATAATAATTAGAATTCTTGTATTAAAATTAACGCGCAAGCTCATTTATTATATTTAAAAGTAATTATATTCAAGTTTTAAAATATTTAAATCATTCTAATAATAATTAGGTTCCATTATATTAAAATTAACACGCAAGCGTATTTAATATATTTAAAAGTAATTATTTTCAAGTTTTTAAAATATTTGAACCCTTATAATAATAATTAGAATTCTTATATTAAATTTAACACGCAAGCTCATTTATTATATTTAAAAGTAATTATATTCAAGTTTTAAAATTATTAAATCATTCTAATAATAATTAGGTTCCATTATATTAAAATTAACACTCAAGCGTATTTAATGTATTTTAAAGTAATTATATTCAAGATATTAAAATATTATAACCATTATAATAATTAGAGTTATTATTAAATTATTGCACAAGCGTTATTTTGCAACAAAATAAAATTCAATTGTAGTATTAATAACGGGCAGTTAAATAATATTATTGAACTAGGGTTAGACTAAACTTTATTTTAAGGGAAATGTTCGCACATTTTCGGAATCATGGCGGATAACGATTTAAAAAAAAATAACAATTGATAATATTGATAAATTGTTCAAATTTGAACATATTTACTTATTAAATGAAAATATGTAATGTTTTAAATTTTTAAGAACTTTAAAACTTCTTAAAACATCCAATATTTGGGAAATTTGTGGCGCTGTAATAGTTATTTATAAACATAAATGTAAAGATGGTTACATTTTTAAATGCATAAAATGTTTAAAAAAAATCTATAAGAATATATTCTTATTTTAAAAATTCAAACCTTAGGTTAAAACAAATATTTTCAATTATCTTATACTAATGATTTTTCCTGTTACAAAACAATAATGAAGCAATGTAATATTGCTAGTTCTCGAACAGTTTGTGATTGGTTGAATTTCGTAAGGGATATTCATCTGAATTATTTTGACCAGAATAGAGAAATGATGGGGGTTACGGTACTATTGTCCAAATCGATGAGACTAAACTTGTTCGTAGAAAGTAGGACGTTGGTAACTAACGAATTTTTAATTAAAGGGAGAATTCTCGCAAACCAAGATTATTGGATCGTAGGAGGTATCGATGAGTTGGGAAATATGTTCATTGTACTAACTACTGTTAGATCTAGAAAATAATTGGAAAATATAATCATGAATAATGTTGCTCCCTGTTCACTTATTAATACTGATGGATGAGCGGGATATAATATATTGGAAGATCTTGGATTTACACACGCAAAAAATTGAAGCTACATGGGGTTTTTTAAACGAAAATTTAGGAAAATAACAAATAAATCACAAGAAGCAGCGGAAGGGTATATTGCAGAATACATGTTTAAAAGGAAGTTTTCAGAAAACCTTTCGAAAAATACAATAAATGCGATTAATGCAATATGTAATTTTGTTTAATTCAATATTATTTTTTTTAAAAAATTCGTTATTCGCCATTATTCCGAAAATATGCGAAAATGTCCCTTAAAGTAAAGTTTGGCCCTAGAGTTATGTTACTTTTACTATTGTATTAATAATAATCAGAAAACTTGACATTTAAATCATTGAACAAGCGCGTGATTTTAAGTAAATTTATGGTAGTTAGTTTTAATATTTTTGACCAATATAATAATATTTACTTGTTGTGTAAGCTTAATATTTATACTAAAAAAAATAATTAAATTTTTAAAATATTTTAATTATTATAATAATAATTAAGGTTAGTTAATTTATTATCACGCAAGCGCCAAATTTTTTTAACATTTTTAACATTTTTAATAGTAATTATGTTTTTATTTTAAAACCAAAGCCCATGCTTATTATTAATAATTAAAATATGTTACTCAACTTGTCAAATATATATTAATAAACGTAATTATAAGTATTTTTAACATTTAAATATTGCGCAAGCGTTGTTAAAAATAAATGAGTTTTGGATTTTATTCGGTTGTTCAATCTGTGATTTTGTTTGTAAATGCAGTTTTAATAATAAACGAAGAAAGAGTTTTATCCAGACGTAAAAATATTTCAAAATTTTAGATAAAAGAAGAAATCAAATTTCTCCAAATGATGATTCAGCCATTTCAAAAGTACTGACATTGGTTTATTCGGCTCAATTGCTACTTAAGAGTAATCTTTTTTTAATTTGCCAAGTTCCATTTATATTTATAAATATCATATTTATTGTTCTAAAAATTATTTTCAATTAATTTTTTAAGCTGGTATGCGCGATTGAGAATAGATTTCCGTATGGGGAGTTTTGTTAAAACCGATGAGTAAATGTTCTTGTTATTAGTAGTATTTTATATGGAGAAGTTAATGAAGATTTATTGGCTGATTTAAGAAATTGTAACGAATCTGTTTTTCCTGTAAAGTATTCTGAATACGTAGTGTTATTAATATTTTAGTTTTATTCAAATATATGTCGAAATATAAATAGACGTTGTAAACTAGGTATGACGTTTTTTGTGAAGTTTTGTAGCATTTTACCAAGGTAAAATTGTGGGAAACATTACTTTCGATATTACACTTAGTAAAGTTTACATACTAACATTGGGTATCTTAGAAGAATTTAGGGGAATAGGAATCGGTATAATTTTGGATAAATTTGAGGAAGTAGATTAATAAGATTTTTGTTTGACGAATTGGAAGCTATACAGGATATCAAAATTTTTCATATTACTTTGTAAGTTATTAATAAAAGAAAGACATGTTCAAACTAGCAATGTTTTGGGATTGAGTTTTTATGAAAAAAAAGGATTTAGGATTGTAAACGAGATAGAGGATTACTATACTTGTATACAACCTAATTCAGCATATTACCTTGAATATTACCTTATAAAACCTACAGCCTTTAAAAATTAATAGTTTGATATTTTATTATGTAACTTTGTCTTTTAAAAATTGTATATTATCTTTTTACAATATTTAAATTTTATTATAAATATTATAATATAAATTACACGAGTTTTGTTTATTAATTTAAGAGAAATCAAAAAAAAGGTAAATATTAAGTATGGATGACTCAAGTTTAATTTTTCTTAAAAATTTTTTACCATATGCATATAGATATAACAAAAAAAGTTTGAATAAAATTGTTATTAAAAAATCCTTGATATTAAACTCATGATGCTTATATAGGTAATTTTGGTTAATATTTCCTCATTTAAAGATATAAAAATTATCACTATGTTGCAAATTAAAATAAATATGTAATAAAGATTATAGGCGGAATAGTTAAATTATTTCTTCAGAATCAAATTTTGATGATTTTGATTATTTTTTAAATATTAAAAATCTTTATTCAATCTATTCAATAACTTTAAATTGAAATGTTCTTAAATCACATCTTAAATAAGGAATAATTGTATAAAAATGCCAAACATATGTAACTTATTGAAATTTGGATTAGTTTTTAAAAATTATATCAACCTACAAAAAGTACTGTTCTCTATATTTAATTTTTGTTAAATTACAAGTCGAAGGAACTAGTTTTTTGTATGTATTTGTAACCATATGAAGTTTATCTGGATGCCACTAAAAGAAAAGAAATGATGCTATTTTATAGTTTTTCAAAATAAAGTTTGTATATTGAATAAAAGATCAATATGAAACATAAGTCAATTACATCAAAAATTAAAATTTTTTTTTATCAATACTTACTTAAATTTACATACCAATTGACAAATATATCATTTTACCTCGTTTAAAACTTTATATCTTAAATAAGGTTTAAAAATTTCTTAACTATCATTAATCCTAATTTTATTGCTTTTTCTATTTACTATTTTCTCATGAGAATTTAAAAATTTCTCAACTATCATTAATCCTAATTTTATTGCTTTTTCTATTTACTATTTTCTTATGAGAATTTAAAAATTTCTCAACTATCATTAATCCTAATTTTATTGCTTTTTCTATTTACTATTTTCTTATGAGAATTTAAAAATTACATTTTTATAAAATAGAAATAGTATTTTGATCTTTACTGCAAACTTTTTAATTAGAAATAGTTCTTTTTTATTAAAATAAATTTCACGTTTATAATATAATTATCATTATAGATGAAATTTAAACGTATGTTAGAATAAAATACATTTAAAAATGTTATTATTGAAAAAAATATATTTTTTGTTGTCTTTTAGAAAAATTGGAAAAGAATCTTTAATTTAGAGAATCATCTTTAACACAATTAAATTTTTAATATATCATGCCTGAATTAGATTATTTCATTACTTTGGATAGAATATTAATGAACTGATACGTTTAAAAAAAAGTTAAAATTTTTCATACCTTTTATTTTATAGCTTGATACTAAATAATCTTTATTCAATAAAAATTTAAAAATTTATTAATATGTAATTCATGAAAATATATGGTTTATTCATAAAATTAATAAAATAAAAGCATCATTAAAGATTTTCTTAGATTAATTAAAATAAAAGAGATTCTTTTATTATATCATTATTATTTAAAAATAAAACTAAAAATCTAAAAAGAATTTTAATTTGTATCTAGTTATCTTATTTCAAAAAATTCTTATGAATTTTTATAATTAGTTTGGTCTTTTAAAAAGAAATGAAAATATTGTGTATTATTATGGACAAATTATTATTATTATTCGGTTAATAAATAATGCTATTATATCTTATAGTAATTTTATATTATTGTATTAAGTTTAACAAACGTTAATATATATCTAAAAGTATAAAATTAAGTCGAAATCGGCAGCGGGATATTTCAGCGCTAGGAATCATCGGATATTTCAGCGACAGATTTTATTGTTATTTTTAATTTCACTTTTTATGAATTTTATTCCATCTCAAAGAGGAAAAGAGCTATTGGTTTTAGATAACTATATTTATAGAAAAGACAAAATGAAAGATAATATTACAAGGTGAAGATGCAAAGAAGCAAAATGCAAAGGAAGCCTATCATTAAACGTCGATTTAAAAATAACCAGAAGTGTAAATCATACATGCAGTTGCCAAATTCCAATATCGGAAGGTTCATTGTTTGTTTGCAAGAGGAAGTAGAGATTTTAAGGCTTAAGTTTACCCAGTATATGAATGGTAACTATCCGGAATTAAGAACAAATTTTTATAAGGAGGAAAAATTACTTATCACTTGTGAAAATGAAAGATATTTAGAAATTGCCGTGATTTTTAAAAGCATGAACCTGATTTTTAATTGGAAATTTAATTAAAATTTATATTATAATTTTTATCTAAGTATTACTTTATTTTTTTATTAAAGTTTTTTTGAAATTTCGTCGCTGAAATATCCGGAAAATCCTGGCGCTGAAATTTCTGTATGAGCTTATAGTAATTTTATATTATTGTATTAAGTTTAACAAACGTTAATATATATCTTAAAGTTAAAAATTAAGTCGAATCCTACTATTGGATTTTGATGAATCTAGGTAAATAATTTCAAAATAACATTTTTGAAAATTTATTACATATTAATTTCAAGTAGCATTAAAACTTAATATATAATTAGTTTTTATAAAGTACAGAAAGGTTATTAGTCAGTATGGTAAATTAAAAATTAAAATTTTTAAAATTTAAAATAAAATTATATAAATACAGTAAAATCGTGCAGATATACCGCACTCGGAGATAAGCCCCAGCTAAATTTTTTCTAAAAAAATGACTTTATTTTCATATAAGCCTAGGTTTATCTTCGTGATTTTACGGTAAATTTAAATTTGCGAGAAAAGTGTAATAGGTGGATGGCAAATCAAATACATTTACTAACAAGAGGTGGTGCAATTAAAAGGGCTCGTTATAGTGAAGTATGTAAATGGAATATTAAATCATGGAATGAAGTAATATTAGATTGTGTTAAAATTGTTTTTTATAAATGCACATATCTTACATTTTACAGAAGAAGAAAATTAAAATCATGAGATCAATGAATTTACCGATGAATTAGTGGTTGACTTAGATATCATGGCAAAAACCTGGATTTTAACGGTTTGATTAAACATTATATTATGAATTATGATCAATGAATTTACCGATGAATTAGTGGTTGACTTAGATAGCATGGCAAAAACCTAGGATTTTGACGGTTTGATTAAACATTATATTATGAATTATGATCAATGAATTTACCGATGAATTAGTGGTTGACTTAGATAGCATGGCAAAAACCTAGGATTTTGACGGTTTGATTAAACATTATATTATGAATTGTGATCAATAAATTTACCGATGAATTAGTGGTTGACTTAGATAGCATGGCAAAAATCTAGGATTTTGACGGTTTGATTAAACATTATATTATGAATTGTGATCTATGAATTTACCGATGAATTAGTGGTTGACTTAGATAGCATGGCAAAAACCTAGGATTTTGACGGTTTGATTAAACATTATATTATGAATTGTGATCAATAAATTTACCGATGAATTAGTGGTTGACTTAGATAGCATGGCAAAAATCTAGGATTTTGACGGTTTGATTAAATATTATATTATGAATTGTGATGTTAACACAAATAGCACAGATAAGTTGCATCGTATGATTTTTTTTAAAGAAATAACTTTTTTTTCTAGATAATTTGCGGCTTATCTGGGCAATTTGATGGTATATAAAAATGAGAATAAACCAAAAATTTTTATAATTCTAGGTTTAAATTTATTTCTGAAGGTTATCCTTATTGATTTTAGATTTATACAATTAAGATTAATTTTTATCTTATAACCATATTTTAAAATTACGCAAATAATTCTTGCTCTCAAAAATATAATAGATGAAATTCTATGTAAAAAGAATGGTTCAAAGAAAAATATTTATTTTCAATTATTGGAGTGAAATCATATCTTTAGATATAATTATAATTAAATGTATTTTTTAAATTCTATTGTGATAAAATTATCTTATTAAATATTTAAAACAATGAAGAATTTTCTATATATAATAAAAAATAAAAATTAATTAATGAGGTTTTAATAATTGATTTTTTGTTTGCTTGTATTTTAAAAAAGTTTGAAATTTATCCATGTAAATTACAATCATGAACTATCAATTATATAGAGTTTTTTTATCGATATAATAAATAAAATTTTTAAATATACTATTCATTAATTCCATTTCAAATTCATTTATTATTCAAAATACTGATGGTAATAGTTTGCATTCAAGTAAAAATATGTATTAAATTAATTCTAATCATATAATTATATCAAAATATGCATTGCAGAGTATATCGACGATAGAATATGTAGTTTCATCAATTGCTTAAGCAAATTCAAATATTTATAATCCAAGAATATAATTTGGTTTTCAAGATGATATAGAATGCATCATTGTCAATGCATTGGTAAGCTATTTAGCTTCTCCAGTTGCCTTAATATATTAAATAAATTATCAAACTGCCTATAGTATAATAAAGAAAAAATTTCAAAAAAATCTGGTTTTTTATGAAAAATGTGGGGATAGGTGTTCAATACTATCACTGGATATTAAGGGGAGTTTTAAAACAGATTTTGATAAGAAGTTTTTAATAAAATTAAAATATATGTTAGAGTGAACTAAAGATACATTTGATATTGAAAAATAAGTGAATAATATTAACTGTTAATTTTAAGATAATTTTATTACATAAAAAAAAGTGTTACTTTTGTAACTTATCGAAGAAATGTTCTCAAAACTATTTGGCTAAAAACTGCTAATGTAGCTAGATATCTATCTTTAAATGTTGATTGTGATTATAAAAATTTTATCTATTTTGATAAAGTTTGGTTATTTGTTGTTTCAAGTTCAAGTAGGAAAGAATTGCAAAATTAAAATGGGCTTATTTTCCAGTTTTAACATCAAAAGGAAAAATAAATCATTATTGAAGCTAATTACAATTATGATGAGAAATTGTATAAATTTTGGAAGGACAGTACTTGAAAAATCTTGTAAAGGAATTAATGAATTTTATCAACATTCTATTATAATATCCCTAATTATTGTTCTTTACAATAGTTAAATTTATCATCAAAAAGGACTGAATTAATAAAAATACGCTTCATTATATTAATTATAATATCCTATATATTGTTCTTTACAATAGTTAAATTTATCATCAAAAAGGACTGAATTAATAAAAATACGTTTCATTATATTAATTATAATATCCTATATATTGTTATTTACAATAGTTACATTTATCATCAAAAAGGACTGAATGAAGAAAAATACGTTTCATTATATTAATTATAATATCCCTAATTATTTTTCTTTAAAATAGTTAAATTTATCATCAAAAAGGACTGAATTAAGAAAAATACGTTTCATTATATTAATTATAATATTCCTAATTATTGTTCTTTAAAATATTTAAATTTATCATCAAAAAGGACTGAATTAAGAAAAATACGTTTCATTATAATAATTATAATATCCCTAATTATTGTTCTTTACAATAATTAAATTTATTATCAAAAAGGACTGAATTAAGAAAAATACGTTTCATTATATTAATTATAATATCCTATATATTGTTCTTTACAATAGTTAAATTTATCATCAAAAAGGACTGAATTAAGAAAAATACGTTTCATTATATTAATTATAATATCCCTAATTATTGTTCTTTACAATAGTTAAATTTATCATCAAAAAGGACTGAATTAATAAAAATACGTTTCATTATATTAATTATAATATCTAGCTCTATATATTATCCGTTTTTAATGCTAATAAAATTGTAACTTCTATTTAAAAAAATGCTGTAATAGTGGATGATTATATACTAAAGTATAATAGTGATAATTAAACATTAAGAAATTTGATGATAATTATCCTTAACATTATAGTTGATTTTATCATAAAATGCAAAGGTTTTTACGAAAGGTGGAATTAAGTCATAAAAATCTTTAATAATATTTTGTTATTTTTCCTTGAATTTTATTTTTTATGATAAAAAATAGAAAAACGATCAATAAGTATTAACTTAAAATCATGCATTTGAGCTGATTTTATTTTTTATTTAATTTAGGTGTATTATTTACAGAACGTGTAAAGAAAAATTGTAAACATAGATCTGAATTCGAAAATTTAAGTTAAAAAATGACTATAAAAACAGAAAAAAATTTAAATTATAAATAATTTTTGTTAGTGAATTGGACTAATTTCAGGGATTTAAAAAACTCATCTTGAAGTTTTTCTGTATGTATTAGTAGCTATTCCTTGATGTATATGTAAGAAAAATAAAAATTTATTAAACTCATATGTTGTTAAATTTAAGTCAAGGAAATATACTCAATATTAATATATTAGTATTAACATGACATCTTATAAATCAAACATTTAATTGTTAGATGAATTGATTATTGACTAATGATATATTAATAAACAATGCTAGATAGCTTATTGCATCAATATTCAGTATTTTAAAATCCCATACCCGAAAATAACATTTTTTAAAGATGTAATTGAATTTTTCTACTGAATCTTGACTTTTAGGGTTGTAAAATCATCCAAATGTTCCTCTGATCTTAAAATTACTTTATAATAAGGCTATTTTATTGTTTCAAAACTCCATTCCCTTGTAATAATACATTTTCTTTGGTAAAATGTAGTGTAATAAAAGTTATTCTAAAGTAATTTATAATTTGTTTAGGGTTTTTATTAGGCATTAAAATTGTGGATTACAATCATTAACATTATTTTATTTAAATCCATAGTTTTGAGTGCAAATGGAGTCATTTATATGCTATAAATCTGAAATTTTAAAAATTAGTTTAGAATAATTACAAGCCTAAATTTTTATTTTAACTCTTCTTTTTGAACAAATTACTCAATTTCTCAACAATATTTCAGAATAGAAATATAATTTTGAGAATTCAATAAACATCAATTTTACCAGATAGTGTGATCTTGCATGTGTTTTGTTAATGATTCTTATTTTTTGTTTGAATTCTAAAGAAAATAAAATGGATTGAATTTTTAAAAGAATAAATATAAATTTAAAATAATTGGAATGAGAATCAATATATCAACAAGAGAATAATATCATACACTTAACAATTAAAAAAAATTTGTAACATTAGTCTAGTTCAATAATAATATAATTTTTTTTTAAAAACTTGTGTTTTTTGGAATATGAACCCACGTTGTTATTTTCTTGCAACAAATAATTTTAAAATTATTAGTTATATAAATTCTTATTTATAGATATAAAACTTTTTTTTGAATTTTTAAGACTTAATAAATAGTATTTTTATTAAATCATATCTGATCCTATTTATATTTCATCCAAAAATTAACTCTTGATAATATTTAGGTTTTAATTTACATTTTCTAAAATAATTTCAAATATGGTATGAATAAAATTCATTATTTAAATTATTTAGTTAATAAATTTGTTAATTTTGTATATAAAGATAAGATCTATTTAATTTACAAAATAAATTTAGATCTTATTTGTTACTATCAGAAAAACAAGTTTCTAATATTTATGCAATTTCCGGTTTATTTTTAAAAATTCAATTAATTTTGTTCCATGATTCACCATGTACCAAGAATTAATGATTATTAATTTGTAAAAAACCAACATTTTTATATACATATAAATTAAAATAGTTTCTGACTGAAAATCATGATAATAGTACTTTCAAGATTACATAAAATAAGTTATATATTATAGAAATTTTAAATTAAGTTTTTTTATAATAATGATGTTTGGTTTAAAACTTTGGACAAAATTATAACTCGATCTATAATTCGTACTACCAAGATTATATAAAATAAGTTATATATTATAGAAATTTTAAATTAAGCTTTTTTATAAAAAATATGTTTGGTTTAAAACTTTGGACAAAATTATAACTCGATCTATAATTCGTACTACCAAGATTACATAAAATAAGTTATATATTATAGACATTTTAAAT
>CAKKLC010005857.1:26080-45594 GCA_918559645.1 Ceratonova shasta | reverse complement strand
TTTCCTATTTCATTAAATTTTGATTGGATTCTTTTATTTTTAAAAGTAATAAATTTAACTGATGTAATTAAATCATTTACATTAGAAAAATGATTTTTTATATTAATTGCACAATTATAAACTAGATGTGCTTAGCATTTTATATGGAAAATATGTAGGATAAATTAATTTCTAATCAACAACCGCCTTTGAAATATAAGTTGCTGAATCAGAAATTACCAATTCCACATTATCTAATGAAACATCTATTTTATTAAGAGAATTTAAAATCACTTTATTGACTATCAAAGAAGTTACATTTTCTTCTATTTCTTCTAAATTTATCAAAAAAATTCTCTGTGGTTAACTGCATAATCCAGCAAGAGTATTGCAGTATTTTTTACTTTTAATTTCTGATTCATTAAATATAATAAACAATTTTTCATTAAAAAATAGTTCTTTAAGTGATTTCAGCTAAGACTAATAGAGCTTTTCAACCAATTTTCTTGCTGTCGACTCTAATGGAAGTTCATATCCCATATGAGTATACAATTGAATATATTTCTTGTTTCGAAATTTAGAAAATGGGATGTCTGCTGATAAATGTGCATCAACAAATTTTAAATTGAATTCTTCATTTGGATCACTGAGAAAAGTCTGTTTTTAAACAGACATTTCTTAAAGCAAAAGAATATTTTCTGTGTGTTTTTTGCTCTTTCTGTGTTTTTCAGCAGAAGATTTAAGATTAAAATCAACTTTACAGCAGCATAGAGAACAATATAGCGAGTTTCCTCGGCCAATACAAAACTCTTTTTTATACTTTGAAATATATAAACGTATTAAACTTTGATTTTTGAAATTATTTGGACTCAATGAAGGTGGGAAAAAAAAAGGTGCAAAAAGTTGCAAAAGTTGCCATATAAATAACCAACATGTCAAATTTAATAATGTTATTAAAGATAGATTAGGATTTAGATAAAACACTAAGGTAGCCTTAAAACGATATTAGCATAATGTAGTCGGGATTAAAAAAAAAGAAAAATACCTGGGAGTTAGTTTAGTTACCTTATGGGAATGGTGTTAGCGTAATTAGTTATTTTAATTATGTTAAAAGTTATTAGTTTTAAGGATAACTTATGTATAAAAAAATACAAGTTAATTATCCATAAATATTTAAATAGTTATCAGTTATTAATGATTAATCTTATTATTCCAATTACTTATTTGTAATATTAATCCAAAAGATTTATTGTAAAATATGGTTGTTTATTCACAACAAATTTAATCAATTAATCAATATAAATTAAATAAATAAGATTAAACTGTATTTGATAGTTAAGACCAAGAATTAATATTTATCTAGAATTACATGATTAAAAGAAACCTTCACATTTATCAAAAAGCATATTATCTAATAGGAAACAGAAAATTTAAAGATAATTAAATAGATATTTAATAGTAAATTTTATTAAAATAATAAGTAAAAAATAAAGTAATTATAAATATACTTTTAGTGATAAATAAAGTACCAATGCAAAATACCAAGTATTCTATTCAAAGGAAAACGTTCCAAACATCTAAAGAACATTTAGATTATATTACTATCTGGTCCTATCATAAAAACAAACAAAACCAACTTTATATGCCGGAGTTTTTTACTGGTGACTACCCTGTTCGTTTTTATGACTATGAGGTAAATGAATGCCTAGTGATGAAAGAAGAAGGAAATTGCGTAGATGAAAAGGAATCCAGGTTCAAGCTTAAAGAAGCACAGGTAGACTCTAATTCATTGATATTACAATTAAAAAATATAATCGGGGTTTACATTAATAAACTTAATGTATTAAAATCTGACAAACTCGACGGAACTAGCAAAACGGTTCTTAAATACAGTCGTCACATAATACTGCATATAACAATAGATGGTATCGAACTGATACTCAAGAACAATATGGAAGTTAAATACCTTCTCCCGATCATAACGGGAGTTGTTGGTATCGATACAAGTGTATATAAAAATGGGCCATTGATGAGAATGGATCTCAATAGTAAACCAGGTGAAAAGGGTCCCTTATTATTAGATCGAACTAATTGTACCTCACTAGATGTTGATTTAAAACATACGTATAAAAGTATTCTACCATTTATGATTAAAAAAAAAGTGATTACGTTAGAACAATTACTTACCCTTATTATTTATATTCCATCATATATTTACCACAATCAAAGTAATAAATAAATCAATTTAAATAGGCGATACAGTAATATTACCAGTTATAGACTTAACAAACGTGGAAGCTACATCTCCACCAAGACAAGTCCACGAAATATCCCAACTTGGTATGACAGAAACGAATGATTCCCCACGTATGGATATTAATAAAACTGGTATATTCAATAAAGACTATGTGATCCCTAGATTACGTTTTTGTATAAACAGTTTCTTCACAGATAAATTTAAAGATAAATATACTAACCTCAGTTATAAGATTAACCAAGATGGCAGCTATCATACACGGTTTGAGGGTTATTGCCTTTTCATAAAATCGAATCACCAAAGAAATAGACAACAAGTTGTAGTGAGTCGCGTAGCGGCTACCTACCAATGTTATGATAATCTATGCAAAGGGAAGAAGATTAAAAACCAGATTTCTGCAATACTGGATCAAAATAACTTGGCCTTTTTATTTGAAAAGAATTATATAATGGATCATATGTCCAAACATTTGAATTTGGTAGATCCTGCATTTAAATTAGAAGGACCTATTTACTCTCCTCGTCAGCGTGCTATAGTAAGGCCTGTATTAAATCTATTCAAATCACGGAATCAGTTAACAACCGAGTGTAACCCCTGAAAAACATATTGTTAGACCAATGACTAATTCTTCAAGTTTCCTCCCTATTTCCATAGGACAATTCAAGAATATACCTATAAAAGTTTCAACCCTTAACATTATTAATGTGCCCAATAATAATTGTGGTAACGTCACCACTAATATACAAACAAACAATATACATATCGATGATAGAACTCAACTGTCCCAATTTGTTAATAAACCTGTCCCTATCCTACCAACCATTCCTGTCCCTAGGAGATAAGCTATTCAAAAAGTATATTCTATGGAACAAAGCCAGATGATAATGTCTATGATACAAGCAGATAACATTTTACAAGAAACAGGATGTGAAGAAGATTTTATGTTTTTTTTACAATCATGGTGTTTGGACCATTTGTCCAGAGTCCTGATTGTAAACTACATAAAACCTTATTTCAGACGCTGGAATGGGATGTTATACAAGGCTATCAGTGATATCGGAAAGGTCTTTTTACAAGTCAATAATAAGGATGATATCATTGAGCGAATAGATGATTTACATTCACTTCTTATCAAAAAATTGGTTATCAACTCCCGGTCAAAGCAAGGTGAATCAAAAGACATATATAATGAATTAATTTCGACTATATCAAACCCCCGACAATGGACCTATATTAGAAATTGGTGCCTCAAAATTGGCAACTTAATAAAAGCGAAGAAGGATATGACGATAACTCCATCAAACGGCTCTTTTATTCCCCTTTTAAATGGGAAACTTCGTATATGTGAATTTGGTACTTATACATTTTTGCCATTTGATCAGGACGATGAGTATAATGGTTGTCTAAATTTTACTTACTCAGAATGCCCTGATAGAACATTAGTACAAGAAACAATGAAACAGATTTTCCCTCATCAAGATGAATTTAACCATTTTTGCAGCACATCTACTCCTGTTTATGTTTAGATGATGCCCTACCCATGTACTTACACTTGTGGGTAAGGGATGGTGCAAATGGTAAATCCCTGTTAATGTCGACTTTATCTTACATGATGCAGGATTTTAGTATACATGGATCCTACAATTTTTTAAAGACGAATAAGAAAAGCTATGGTGATCCATCACCTTTTTATGAATACCTGAAAAAGTCAAGCGTTTGCTTCATACCAGAGTCAATCGCTGAAGATATAGATGAGTCCTGATTAAAAATAATGATAGGAGGGGACGCTATTTCTTACAGAAAACTCCATTCAAATACTATTGAATCTTTTGTAAACAAGTCCAGGTTCGTATGCTCGTCCAATAATATGATCAAGTTCCCCACTTAGATTATCCTTTAAGAAGACGCATTCGTATACTATCTTTTAAAAGTCAATTCGTATCATTGGTCACAGAGGATAATCAGTTCCCCATTAATTACGAATTGAAAGAGATGCTCCAAACTGATTAAAACTTATCTGCATTACTTAATATTATAATCGAGACATATCATTTGCATAAATTAGATGAGACAACTACATCCAAGGCATTTATAGATCGTCAAATACTATCAGATAGGAATTTTTCATTCGAAAAATATTTAAAAGAACATAGTGTAATAGAGACTGCACAAATGATTGTTAATTACAGAGATGTCATTCTCGATTTCGAAGGGGGACCGATACTAAGTTTCCAGGGTAGCTACTACTTGGGAAGGTTTGCTCAAGTTAAAGCTTTTGCAACAACATTACTAGATGATAAGATCTTACCGTTCAGATAATACATAAGAGATAACCTGATGACTCTCGGGCGAATTGCATTAAACATCTAATGTACATACATCCACATCTTGACACAAAAAAACAATAATATCACTAGTTTTAACAATCAATTATTTTTGAAATATTTTGAAATTTGAGGTTAATTATTTTTCTAAAAATAAAGTTTAAATTATTATATAAATATAAACTAAATAAATACTTTAAATATTAACTTATATTTTTTTTGTGTATATATTATAATATCTAAGTTATTTAATAGTTTAAATTTTAAATTATGAACTTAGTATAGTTAATGGTCATTCTTCGACACAATTTAACCATATTTAACAATATTGACGTTTATTTTGCAAATTTTTCACTTTGTTAAATGTTCTTTCCGCATCACTGCTTAATTCAAATTAAAAAAAATGGACGTTTTTTTTGCAAATTATTTGTGCTATGCATTAAGAAATTATATTTGTAATACTAAGTTTTTTATTTTATAAAGAAATTTTTAATGATTTTAATAATTAATATAAAAATTTATAATCTATTAAAATAAAGTGATTAATAGTTATAATTTTAATGTTTAAATGTTGCTTTGAATTGTTATAATAATCAAATTAAGTTACTATTAAAAAAAATTATATAAAAAAATTTAATAATTATTATTATAATACAAAAAACCCATATAAAAATAATAATTCTTAGTTTTTATCAATTGTATATTAAAAAAACTAATAATTGACATTATAAATATTTATAATAATTTCATATAAAAAACATTTACATATTAATTTACAAATTCGAAAATTTAATTCGTTAAAATTATCCTGAATTTTTTACAAATTAATAATTAAATCGAAATAATAATATTATAAAAAAATATAAAATTATATTTAATAAATTAAATTGATGTTTTTATAATAATATAAATTACTATTATAATTAAAAAGTTTATCCCAATAATATTTATGACTAAAAATATGAATAAAATAAACTTTTATATGAATTTTATAATGTAGCAGTATATTTAAACATAATCCAAATGAACACAAGTTATTTTAAATTTAAAAAAAAATATATTAAAAAACTCGATTTTTTATATAATAATTAAAATAGAATTTAATTAAATAAAAATGTCTAATATGAAATAATTAATAATAATACAAAATATTTTATAATTTTATTTTAAAATTTAATTCCATATTCCTAATTTCTTTTTATTATTTAATGAAGAATAAATATTACAAACGTAATTCTAACTATTGAAAATACGAAAAAAAAATCTTATATTTATGATCCCTAGAGTAATTATGAAGGTATTTTATTATAATTCGAATTAAAAAAAAAGAAATCTTTTATTCTGGCATAAATCAGATACTTATTTATATAAATTTTCTGCAACAATTTATATTTAAATAAGTAATTTTTATGTTGAATTTTATAATAGATACTTCTTTTAAGGTTAATTATATTAAAGATAATTAAAACAAAAATATATTTATAAATAATTAATATGTTTTTATTTAAAAAGAATATCATTTTTTTATTTAATATTTTTAAACATCTATAATTTAAATTCCGTAAAAACATGTTAGCACTCTACATAATGATGAAATAATATAAAAATAAAAAAAATTTTATTGCTTTTCGTTTTTATATTTAATTGTCATAAGCTTAATAATTATTTTATAGAATATTGAAAAAAACTAAAAGCTTTTTGAAAAATTATGTTATATTAATTGATTTCAATCACACAAAATAAAGTCACTTATTAATTTTTTGATAAAAATGGGATTTTTAATCTTTATTTGTTAAATTAATAAAACCAAATTATGAGAATAATTATATTTTGTTAAAAGTAATAAAGATTTGTTGTTAAATTAAGGTTATATGATTTTCTTGTTTAATAATCTTGACAATCAAAAAAGAATTAATATTAATGAGGGAATTCGCATATTTAAATTAACTTAATAAAACTGTTTGATTGATAGATTATCTGATGTACTTTTATTAACTCATTTACCAGTTATTAAAATGTATTATTAATTACCAAATATTCCCTAAGAAGCAGAAATAAACACAAAAAAATTTGTTATTTATAAAATAATAAAATCATTTATCAAGATATGGATATTAGATTTCAATAATTTATAGTTAGCATAAAATCTGTATCCTTATATAGAAATCATCAATAACCTATTGTACATACTAATGTTAATGAATTTCTTTGAATGTCTGGAACAATTAAATAAAATTTAATAATTGATTTTTTGTATCTACCGTGATAAAAAATAAAATTTAATTACTTAATTAACTATGCTTATTAAAAAATCATTTTTTAAAACAATTAGTTTTAATAATTATATAGAATAAATCCAATTCGTAAACTAACTTGTCACAACCTCACATTATTCTTAAATTTGACTGACCTTTATGCTTAGATTACAATATACAAGAAATAAAACTTTTAAAAAGGAAAATATTATGTGAATACTCAATCTATAATTAGTTAACTTTTAGCTCAACTATTTAATTAAAAACATTTTGCTAATATGTGCATGTAATAATCAACTATTATTTTTATTTATTTTATCGAAAAAAAGTTTATAAAATATTTGTTTTTAAAAATAATATACCAGATTATAAATGGAAATCAATAGGTTAGAAAAAAATATGATTATTTTTAAGTTTTTAGTTCTTATATTATTAGTGATAAAATAGTCTAATTATTAAATAAAAGATTATTAGCCTCTAATCGTAACATTGTTTTTACATTGATATTTTATATGCATTTATGTGATACAAATAATGAATTATGTAATATAATAAAGTTTTAATTAATATTAATATTTAATAAAAATATTAATGAACGTATCTTTTTTTATTTAAATTTTAATCTTTTTTAAAATTAAAAGAATTAAATATATTAAAAATTACATATAAGATAAAAAAAATAATAATAAATTTTAAAAAAGAAAATCAATCACTTTTTTAATAAATTTAAAATGATATCTAAACATACTTTTATTAATAAAAATATTTATATCTTTTTTTAAATTAATATTATTGTATATATATTTAAATATTGCATTAGATTTTAATAATTTAAAAATAATATAACTAAAACTTAGTGTTTATAATAGATTTTTATTAATTATAAATAAATAATTCACTAGTTTATATTTAAAATAAGAATCAATACCATTTAAAAATAAATATTGATGATAAAACTTTTATTTAAAAAAATTAATTTATCCTATGATTAAAAATTTGTATATGTTAAACAAGTATCTGCTTTTTATTTGGCAATTTATAACTATCAAATTTTTTTTTGATTTAATAGTGAATAAGTATATAATAAATACTTAATTAATATAAAATTAGAAGAATATGAAAAATTTATTGAAAATAATATTATAGTTAAAGTCTTTTTTGAAGTAGAAAGATTTGAATGTCTGTATCATCAGGCTGATTATAAATTACATTTTATTGTTTATAATTAATCAAGATAAAAATTACAAAAGTTCAGATTTAGAATTACTACCTTATAATCAATAAATTAATGATTGAATTATCGCAAGTTTGATATCAATAATATTTTAATTAAACATTTAGCCCGACTTAAATACATGCATACAATAAATAAGATTCTTTTTTAATTAAATCGTAATAAACATCTCTCCAATGATGAATTTAATAATATTTTTTAAAATAAATTACATCTCACTGATATTTTATTTGTATTGTTATCTCAATTTTATTTTTGAAAGAATATAATTTATGGACCAGATGATATTTTTATAATTTAATTTGAAATAAACCTTAATATTTTAGAAAAATATTTATTAGAATCTATTTTGTTACAAATAAGAGATTACGACGTAATAACCACAAGAATATGTCTAAAGCATAAATTATTACAAAAAGAAGATTTAAGTTAATATAAAAATGTATTACGGAATTAGACTTGCTAAAATTTAAAAATACGAATAAGAAATTGAATGAATTTCCTGTTTACGTTAAGGAGTAAACTGAAATATTTCTCTTATTGATATATAATAGGCTTTATTTATTTATTGAAAAACTAAAAAAAATGCAAAAATTTTGATTTAGATGTTAAAAACTATATACAAATAATTGATTTGGATAAATTTCAATTTTTTTTTTAAGAAAAAGAAGGAATTTAAATATAGAAGAAGGAGAAGATATATATTAAATTGACACTTGGTATCATACATATAAGAAATAGATTCAATAATATAATTTATAAAATAAACTATCCTAATAAGATATTGCTGTATAATTTGGGATATTTTGAATTCCTTGGATCACATTTTCAGTGGTTGGAAACAAATATAATATATATTTGTTAATATTATATTTTATTATTTAATATTTTTATTTGGATTATATTTTATAAGTTACACTTTTTTATCTAAATCTATTTTTTAAAACATATTTTCTAATAAATTAATTAACAAAACAATATCATTTTGACAAATTTGATATTTTTTCGATATCATAATCGTGTTTTAAAAATTTTATTGTTATTATATATGTATATATATTGTTTTACTAAGAGTAACGAAAAAAATTTATTATTGAAAAAGATCAGTAAAATATATGGATTTTTTTAATATTTTTGTAGTTATCAAATATATAAATAATTTTTTTATTTATTTTTATAAATTATTAAATTATTTAGCTAAATATTAATAATTAAAATCAACAAATCTAGATTATAATGGCCATTTATCAATTGTTGATATAAAATTTACTTTAAATTTAAAATTTTTAGATATTTTATTCAATTAAAAAATATCTGTTAGATTGTTAATAATTTGATAGGTCATTAGCTATATATTAGTTTCTATTATATAAAATAATTTAACGAAGTTATAATACATCAAACTAATTACGAAAAAATATTAAAAATTCTAAATTAATTTTAAAGATGATATTTAAAAAAATATTTTATAATATATTTGTTGATAATAAACATTTTGTTTCAGATTTTAGAATAAATTATAAAAAATCATTATTAAATTTTACAAAAATTTATATAATAAATAAATGGATTTATTAACTTAATTTAAATTTAAATATAAGCTAAAATGTTTATTATTCATTCTAGTTATGTAAAAATTAAATAAAATTAATAATTATTATAATAAATCATTATATTATAAATGTTAATACAGAAAGAACTACAATTAACGATACTCCATTTGATAAAAATTTATTTTCATAATTATATTTTTTTTTAAAAATTAAATTTTAATTATTAATTAATATTTAAAATTATTTTTAAAAATATAATATTTTAAATATTTGATATATTGAGTTCATAAATATATAATTCAAATTTTAAAATAGTTTCTTTCCAAAATTTATCTTATGTGATAATTAAAATAATAATTGAAAATAAAAAATTTTCCTACTAATTTTTATTATTAAATAATAATTGATTTATTAGATATACTATTTATAATTAAATTAAAAATTTTTCTAAACTTTCAAGTGTCATTTTAGTATATTTTTTAATGATTGATTTTATTTTATTTCTATTATTTCATGAAATCAATGAATCTAAAAATCCAAATAATTTATTTTTGTTTAACAAAATAATTTCCTATCAATATATTTAATCAAATAACTAACATTACAATAAGTATATATATATGAATATAATTAATATTTATTTTTTAATTTTAATTAAAAAATTTTCCAAATGTTATGTTTTATCAATAAAAAGATACAATAATTTTAATTTAAAAAATAATAATTTTAATTTAAATTTTTATTGAAAAAATATTTTTATATTAATAATTGGCTAATATTTTATTATGATAATATATTCAAAATTATAAATCATAAATGCATATAATCATTTTTGGAATAAATTTATGAAATTATATTAAATAATTAATTCATTATATTATATAAATAGCAAAATACAACAAATATATGGAATATACATTTTAAGTTGATTTCTTATTTTTTACATTCTTTTTTAAATATTAATTATTATTTGGATTAAGAGATAGTTAGATTTTAAAATGAAGGAAAATAATTTTTCTATTTATCTCTTTAATTTATTTAGTATAAGCAAATAAGATCACAATTATTTATTATTTTTATATTAATAGGAATGGTGAATACAACTATTTGTACTAAATGCATTTTTTTTTGTAAAAAAATAGAATTAGTGGATTTTATGCTTAATAAATAAATTAATTTTATTTAATATTTCGGAAATGATATAATTATGATAAAATATAACAAATATTTTCAACTTAAAAATTATTAAAATAAAAATTATAAATGAAATGTATTTAATTACTTCAAATATTTTTATAATTATTTAAATTTAATTAAAATAGAGAAATTAAATAATTATTTTAGTAATTTTAGAAGAACTATATTTGCTTATAATATAATGAATATATTATAATTTTTAAAAAGAGATAAATGTTTGTACATAATATGCAACTAATTCAACTATTTCTTAATAAAAAATACTTATAAATTTATTATTCTTTGTTCAATAACAACAAAATCTAAAATATCTACATTATTTTAAATAAATGCTTATTAATAATTAAAATAAAACATAACCGAAAATTTAATTCTTTAATAAATTGTAATATCAATTTTTCAAAAATAATTTGAATTAACATAATAAATTAAATTTTAAAGTATTTATTTTAATAAAAACAATTTTTTTAAAATAATTTAACTTTTTTTACTTATTATAAATGCGTTCATAAGTTTTTTATAATATATTTAGTAAAACTTAATATTTATTGTTAATAAACAACCGCTAATTCTAAAAAAAAATATATTTAACTAGGAAACAGTGTTTAAGATCTATGCATGAATAAAAATTATTAAAAAAAATAAAATTTAGTTTGAAATTTAAACAAAAATCCATTAGTAAAATATCTTCTATTAGGATTGTAAAATTAAAATTATTTAGTAATATATATATAAATTAAAAGATTTAATAAATAAAAATATTAAAATTTTTGACGATTATGTTTTTTAAAAAAATTATACCGTTTAGAACGAACTAAATTTAAGATAAGATAGCGTAAACCGTTTTTCACATAAAATATTTATCATTTAAAATTAAAACCCCAAATGGAATTTATTAAAAGTAAAAGAGACAATCACGTTCTTATTTATGAGAACTTTATTTATGTTTTTGAAACTAATATGAACATGTTAACAAAATACAGGTGCAGAATAAGAGCCTGTAAGGGACGAATCTAGTACAACATTGATATTGTTATCGAATAAACGCCTAAAATAATCATGAAGACGATTTTGCTTATATTAATCTTCTAAAACAAAAAAATGATACAATGACAAGAGCAATTAGTTCAAGTGAAAATACAATTGATAATATTACAAGATCTACAGCCAATTTTAATGAAAATGAAATAAAAGTCATTCCTCTTAATAGTACACTTAGACATTAAATAACGACTACTCGTAATAACCTTCTTAATCCATCCCAAAATTGTTATCATGATATTCACGAAATATTGCAATTTACGTTATCAGGGACAAGAGTTTTACAATACGAAAGTGGTTGATATGATAATGATCGTTTTATTATATTCTTTTGAGAAATAAATTTAGAACTGATAAAAATAGCGCGTACTATATGATTAGACTCTTGAAATGAGAATTACCCTAATGAATTTTATCAAATAAACTTATTTTGTTCCTTTTGCTTTGATACAACAATACCTTTAACATATGTTTTATTAAATAATAAAACTCAAAGAATATACGAAAAAGTGTTAAATAAGATCAAAGAAATGACGAATTTAAAACCTCAAATAATTATAACAGATTTCGAAATGGCTGCGATCAACGCGGCAGCATCAATATTTGAAGATTCTGTTGTAAATGGCCGTATTTTTCATTATTTCAATCATTGGGGAGAAATATGCAGAGATATAATTTACCAAATGATTATCTAAATGATATAAATATTAAGTATTTTAAGAATGTTTTTGAATCTAATATATATTATTCCTATTCAAATATTAAAATATTACGAGCATATAATCAACATGATAAGAGAACAAAAATATATGAAAAATTACCAAGTTTTATAATTTATTATGAATAAACATATTGAGGCACTATTGAAAAGGCTTTTATATTAAATTTAAATCTATGGGATTGTTATGATAGGAAATTAAAATGATTACCCAGAACTAATTATTGAATTGAAGCTTTTCCTAAAAGTTTAAAAAACAGGGGTTATATTGTACACCCGAATATGGCACGTATCATTCGTTTATTGCAACAAAAAGAATTATAGCGCATAAACATTATTCAAATTCGAGGTGGAACAATAGCTTTAAAGAAAAATAACTTGAATATGAAATGCTATTGAATATTTATGTTTTAGATCAAGGCATATATGAAGTAGAACAATATTTGAGAATATTGAATGAATTAGTAAGGTGGAACTATTTTAATGATGATTAAAAGCTTAAATTTACTTTATTTTTTAATTATATATTTATAAATTTAATAATTAATTTTGGTTTAAAAATGGTTTTTACGTAAAATAAATTCAAAGAAAACCCGTTTTTGAGCCATTTGGCCAAGAAATGTTATTTCTTTATTTTTCTGCAAAAAGAACTTTATTGAACGGCACTATAATGTTTTTGTGTCTACCACTTTAAATCTTTCTTCATAAAGAGTTGTTTCTTTCATATTTATACAAAGTTTCTTGAAAATTTTTATTGACTTCAATTAAGTTATTCTCTGATCACTTTTCAGGTCAAACCTACTAAAATTAAGGATAAAATCTTTTCTAAAAGTATTTTTTTATTGTTTTGTTTATATTATCCCGAAAAAAACGTATTTATTTATAATTTTGTGCGAAAAATCAGGGTTTAGAAAAATATGCATTTTTTGAAAAAAAGAAAAATATTCCTAAGGCAAAAAGTCATAATGCTATACAAAAAAAACTTATTTTTTATAGTAAAACAAAAATTAATGATTTTATTATATATCTTTTTTAAGATTGATTTTTTTCCATCTCTACCTCTCTTTAAAATAAGATGAATATTATAAATTTTAAAATACGCATTTTATTTAAAATAAACTGTATACATATATATCTTGATTTTATTCATTATGTACTTTAGTTTCATCTGTAATTACTAAGAAATAAATTAGGAAAATTTTTTTATGATTGATTTAAAAGGGAATAATAATTATAATAATAATAAAAAATAATATATTCCAAAATAATTCAAAATATCGATAGTATCATGAAATATTCTCAAAAATGTTTTTTAAAATTGAGTTTATTCAATAGCTTTTATATTTCACTTAAATTAAATCTATATTAGGAAAATAGATATATTTAATTTATATTTAAATTTTTTTCTTTGTATAGTTGCTTACTTGAAACTATGAAATTATAATAAGGGTAAGGGATCAAATTAATATAATATATTCTTATTTTAAAATCATATATAATTTATTATTTATTGTTTGAAATAAAGTATAATAAACGATTTTATTGATAAAGTTCCATCTAAAATTCATAATTATATACCATAGGTTTTAATAATTTAATCCTTATTTATTTATAAATAATTAATGGTGAATGAGTTTAATCAATATAATAATACAGCTTTTCTAGTTGTAAATGTAAATAAATTATTATTTGAGAAAAAAATATTACGTTATTTACTATTATTGAAGTTATTTATATTTTAAGAAAAACTATTTATGGTTGAAAATTAAATTCATTTGTAGAAAATATTTATATATATATAAATATATATATATTAATAATCATTCAATAAATTTGATATACACACAAAAAAATATTATTTATATTTTATAGTTATTACTGATAAACATATTTATAAAATTCCATATAATAAAAATATTTTATAAGCATAAAATAAATTGAATCCAAATAAAATAAACTAAACTTAATCTAATTAATAACTTTAAATGATGTTTAAAACGTTACTTTCTAAAGAGTAATACTTTTTTAAATTCAAACGTAGTTAATAATAAAAAAGTAAATATAAAATTACATTATAAAAATTTATATCTTAATTTTGTAATCAAGGATTTTTTATTTATTTAATTTTATTAACTATTTGAATTGTATTATTAAAATTTTCCTATTAACATAATACAATTAATTGTTAATCAATTAGATTTAGAAATAAAAAAGAATTAATTTTTATTATTTTTATTCAGTCATTTTAATTTTTATAAAAACATGAATATTCAGGTTGTTTTTGAATATAAATTATATATTTCCTAGTTTTTTTAATTAAAATAAAAATATTTCGATAATAAGATTTAGTTATTTTAATTTTCAAATAAAATTAATAAAGGAAATAAAAATAAAGATCAATAAATATTAATAATTATTATTGATTTTTATGAAATAATGGTTTGTTAAAAAATTTGTTATTTTAAGGTACAATTATAACTTTATTAACAATATATATATAAATTTATATTCTTACCTATTAATCATATTATACATTTATTAACGATTATTTAAATTTCAAAACATATTTAATTTAACAATAATAACAAGAAAAATATTTTGTGAATTTTTAATTTTTTACATTCATTATTAATTTTTTAAATTAATAATTTTATTATTAGAAATTACCATACTGAATTATCTGATATTAAAGATTTAAAGAAATCTTTATTTAATAAAAGAGATAATTATATTATATCCAAAAATTACTTATTAATGAAACTATATCTCGATTATATATTTTATTTTAATAATTCATAATTACAAATAAAACAATAATTAAAAATATAAAAGATCACATTAAATTGTTAGTTGGTCAAACAAAAATACTATTTATATAATAATTTGTATTTAGTTATAAAAACATTATGTTAAAATTCTTTTCAAAATTATAATTTATATTCACCTAATTTGACTTAAAAATTTAGTTAATATAAAAAACATTAATACTGAAACTTGTAAATGCTTAATTATTTACAATATTGATTACACGATTTTAAATAAATTTTAAAATAAAGTAAACGACTAAGAATAAAAATTCTAATAATCTTTTTCCTACTTATATGACATAATTATATAAGGTTAATAATTTAATGATATTAAACTTCATTTATAATTGTTTTTATAATAAATTAGAGTAATTTTATTCAAAAATATAAAAAAATAATAACAACAATTCGTAGATTTTATTAACTTTAATGATATATATATGAAAATATTTTATAAATTTAATTTTAATTATATCTAAAATAAATTTTTGTAGTTTTAATTAAAAATAATTAAATGCAAAAAAAAAATTAAATATAAATAATAAGAAAAAAATATATTTATTTCAATATCTTTTCTAGCTAATTATTTTATTTTGCTTTTTCAAAATATAAATTTTATTTCATAAATTAATAAATAAAATAAGATTCATATTTTCAACATGGTTTTATAACTCACATTAAATAATACAAATAAAATATCAAAGTTAATAAACAAAAATAAAACAAAAATTTTTTTTTTTTGTTTAGTTTTTGTTTCTAAATATAATTAACAATATTTTTATACCTTTACTTATCTAATCATCTATATATTTAATATTTGATTTACATATTTTTATAAAAGACATTTTATTTTTACATATATTAACATTATTTATATTTATATTTCGATTTTTAATTTAAATATTCAATCTGGTGATTTTATAAATAATTTATAATAAATTTTGTCTTTGATTCAAAATTTCTTAGTTATAATATGATTCAGTATATTAATTATAGAAATGATTTTATAAACATAATATTACCGTTATTATTGCAAAAAATAAATCGCTAACTTTTATTTTATTTAATAAATTTATAAGATAAACACATAATTTTCTTAATTATCAATCTTTATTGATTTAAATAATTATATTTCTTAGAAAAATATTTTTAAACATGTACAAAATGTTTCTAATCATAATCAAGTATGCAAGTAAAATATCAAGATTTTAGTTCACTATCAAATGGTATTTAGTAATAATTTTCAATATTTTCATCTTTAAACTTAATATGTTAATGAAGAATATTTAATTAAGTTTTTCTCTTTTTTAATCGTAAATTTTTCTATAAATTTTAAAATTGTCATAATTAGTTAATAACTTATACCAATTAATTCTCTAAAGGATTTAACTCTTAGAATATATTTATATTTTAAATTTGAATTGTTAAGAAACAATCGATTATTAGTTAAAAGAATTATAATATCTTATCTATATATTAAACAATACCTATTCAAATATTCAAATAAGGAAATAGAATTTATATTTGAAACAATATATGATTTAATTAATTGATTTTTTTTAATTATTTTGTAATAAACTTTAAAGTATTAATAGAATTTTTATTCTTTATCATTTTTTTTAATAAAATTAATTTCAATCATAAATTTATTATTCCAGATGACAAATTTAAATGATCAAATAATTACTATAAAATTTATAAAAATTTTATTATTCAATTATTAAAAATCGATTACTATAATTTAGTAACTACTATTCATTTTTCTTTTTTCGGATTTCTATTGTAATTTTTTTATTTAAAACTGAATTAAAAGGTATTTAAATTTAAGATTAATATAATTTCTATATTTATTGAAATTACGCAATAAATTATTTCTGTTTATATGATATTACTAATTAATTTATTCATCATTTTTCTTATAAAATTAATTATTATTTTTGTAACCATTTATAAAAATTATAGCTTAATATTAAAATTTTTACATTAGAATCTATAAATTAAAATTTTTAAGAAATGCCGAATTTCTATAATTAAATAATAATATGAAAGTCCGAATTTTTGTAAACGAATAGGGAATCATCTTTTATTTTTTACAAAATCATTAACAATCTTTAAATCTTTAAGATCTGTTAAGTTAACAATTTTCATTCTAAAATTATATTTTCTTATTAAATATATAAAAATCAATTAAATTTATAATAAAAGTAATTATTAATAATCTAAAATTATTATCTAATCTCTGTAAAGTTTTTTCTTTTGAAAATTAATATTTGATTTTTAAATAAAAAATAATAAAAACACTTAAAAAAATAATTTTTTTATATAAGATTGATGTTAAATATTTTTATCTTTAATATATATATATAATTATAAAATTATTTTCTCTAAGGTATTATATGTAATTATCCTTATCAAAAGAAATTTAATTAACAAAACAAAATTATTTGATTTATAAATAATACATTTAATAAAATAATCAATAGGTATAAATAAAATTTTTTTTAATTATTTATATAGGGAATAATATGTTAAAAGGATTAAATCATAAATATTGATACAAAGATTTTTATAGATAACAAAAGTAGCGTGACTGTAATGGAAAATAAGATCAGTATACATACATTTATATAATTTTAAGAAAGGAAATATGTTAAGAAAAAGGACCGAAATTCATTAAAAGTTGTTCATAATGAACGTAAAATTAATACTAATGAAATTAACGAAAAAATGAAAATTGATTATTTCAAAAATCATTATTTTAAAAAACCTAACTTTAATATTATTTATCCAAATAATATATATTATAGATATATTCCTTATCAACAAGGAAACCCATATGATTTGATTATTAGCAAAGGTACGTATATTTATAAGGATAATACTCTTCAAAGGTTAGAACCTTGGGAAAACTATAATCATTCTTTCCTAAATGATGATGTGAAAGACAGTCGTTTACACCATAGAAACGTTGTAATGGAATGTATTAATATATTAAAAGTTTAAGATAATAGGATCGCAATTATTATGATTAGATTATCACATATTGCAGAGATTGTGAATAATATTGATGTAGAAACTTTGAAAGAATATGTCAAATATATAGAAGATAATAACATTCGTCTTCATTAGGAATAATAAATAATTTTAAAAAAATTTTAAATACTTTTGATTTACAATCTTTTCTATTATCGTGATTTATATTATCATTTTAAAATTGAAATTAATTAAATTTTATTAGAATAATTAAATAAATATTTATTAAATACATGAGTTATTTAAATATAGTTTTCTTAAAAAATTAAAGGATTTGTTTAATATGATACCGAAAAAGTTAAAGAATGAATTAATTATATTACAAATAAAGTCATTATTTTTTATCTATTATATAATTATTGATTGTTATTTTTAATGAGAAAATTAAACATTTTTTATTAGATTAGTATTTATTATTAACTATAATAGTTTGACAAAATTAATAAGGCAATCAAAACCCATTGATATAGTCAAATAATTATTAAAAAAAATTAAAAAATTCTCAATTTTAATTAAATAATAAAAAGAAAACTAAGTAAAAAAATATATTGTAATATTAGAAAATTCAATTTTTATAAATTTTTTATGAAAAATACATTATAAAATAAATTTTTATTTAACTTTTATTACAAAATTTCATTAACTTTGTACCTAATTTATGAAATAAATAACTATAATATTCACAGCTATAATTAACTATCTATTATAATTACGGCCCCGTTTTTTCGGGTAAAACCCGAATACACCAGATTTGTACACCCCCAGTGACCTATAAAGTTTTCGAATTTGCACCGATTTTACCAGCGATAATTATATTTTTCGTTTCTATTTTAAATATTTTAATAATTTGCCCATATAAATGGGAAGAAAGAAGAAAACGATCGAAGACTGACTGGTTACACATGGAAGTGATTTTAAAGCCTAAATTAATAAAAATGGCGTCAGAAACGTAGAATTCATCGTTTGTAAGTTCTGTAATATCAAAATATTGATTATTCCCGGTAAGAAACTATATAATCGGCTAAGGGAACACTTAGCAAGTGCAAGACATGATAAAAAAAAAGAAATCATTCCAAAAAAATCGATTAAAGCAGCCAACTCTTCTGGATATGCAAG
>CAKKLC010005857.1:9155-24003 GCA_918559645.1 Ceratonova shasta | reverse complement strand
ATATATATATATATATATATATATATATATTTAAAATTCTTGTATTATATTACGCCATTTAACCTCATTTAATAATCTTAATATTATTCAAACTTTATATTATCTTTTAAAATATTTTTTAATTTTAATCTTTAATTTTTTTTTGAAATATCTTATATTAAATTACCTATTAAAAATTCATTCTTACTATTAATGTTAAAAAAATCATAAAAAAATTAATAAATTGGTTTATAGCCTTGATGATATTATTAAATTCTACCTAAGATATTTAAAATATTTATTATTTTTTATAACTTTAAAAAATAATTTAACATTCATTTAAAATTATTAAAATTAGACTATAGAATTTAAAACTAAATCCTATTTTATTCTTAAATCCGATTTTTAAATTGACATATAAAATTCTTTATTTTCCAAAATATTATCTATAGTTTGAAGACATATTTATTTTTCGAATAAATGTTCCTTTTTACCTTAAAATAATTATTAATTTAGACCTTGTTAAGTTTGGGAAAATAAAAGGTATTCTAATATCAAGAAGTTGTTAATTTTATTAATTCTTTATATTTTTAATGTATATTAAAAATAATTTCTTATTAATCACAATAAAATTTTCAAAAGAAAACTTTACTGTATGATATTTGATGACATCTAATTTATTAAATGTTCTATATTCATCAAGTCTAAATTTAGATACATAATTATTGTTTATTTGATCACTCGTAAACTTAAAAATGAAAATTTATTACGCAAATATAATTATAATATCTTCATCTGCAACTCAAGTTTATGATTATATAAATATTACGAATACAAGTAAATTTCAAAGGTTCTTTATAAATTGAATTTCTAAGAAATAAAAGGTGTTTATTTAATAAAATACAATTTATTATGTAATAAAAACTTATAATTAATTGATCATTAAACAAAATAAACATTAAATGTTATGATTTATTTTCTTAAAAAAGCTAAAAGCATTTTATTAAAATACAAATACATTTTTTTTTATTAAAATATAATAATTTATATTCATTATACTTTTTAATTCATAAATTAAAGGTCAAAGTTGTGTTATTTTTAATTGAATAAATAACTAACTAACATATTTTAATATTTCCTTATCATAGAAACTTATCATAATTTGTATTTTAAATATTTAATTATTAATTTATATTTATTTTAAGAATCTAACTTATTTTGTAAATACATCTTTTAGTTTGTTTAATTAACATGAAGATTTTTAAATAAAGATATTTTAGAAGTTATTTTGATATTTCAAGTATATTTTAATGTTAAATGTTTAGAAAATAGATTATTTCATTCCTTATAATAACTCCTAATCGCCTTCTTTTGGTTTCGTATTTTATTTTTTAATTAGTATATATTCCCACTCCTTTATTCCTATAACAGAACACTAATTAGAAATTAATTTAAATTGTAGAAAAATTATTCTTTGAAATTTGGCAATTGATTATCCTATAAAATAATTCATAAGAATTATCTGTATTTTTTTCAAGCTTATGTAATAATATTCATATATTATATTTTAAATATTCTTTATATACAGAATATAATGATTTATTAAATATATATCAAGAATTAAACGCTTTAACGTAATTTGTATATTTTAAAAATAGTGTATCATCTCAATATAGGATAAATAACTATAATCTGCAATTCTTTATTTTGAAAAATTATTTGTGATAATAATTTTGACATTCTACATTTATTTTCCCTACATAACGTAAATTTTAAAATCTATAAATTAATTTTATTTTTAAAATAATTTAATAAAATTAGATTAACTTTTTCAATTTGTATATATTAGCTTATATTAATAAATAGAAATGAAATATTTAGAAAATTTCCAACCTTAATATCTGTATACTGATGTAAATAACTTAATAAACAATAGATTTTAATTATTATAAGGTGTCGATAACACTAATGATTATTGTCAAAAATTGGAATTAGAAATAATTTTAAAAATTTTATAAAATACATAATCTAGCTAAAATCATTCCAAATTTTTTAAAAAATAAAATATTTTTGCCCATATTAAATAATATATATATTTTCAAATATGCAAAATGGATTTTACGATAATATTTATATATTAAAATAATTTATGATTATGTGAATGATAATATATAACTAATCATGTTGTTCTATTTAATATCATTAAATAATATTCAAGAAATATAATAAAATATTATTATTAAATCTGAGAATGCAAGAGACATTAAACTTTTATAGATATAAAAAATAATTAATGCTAACCATAATTATTTTTTACCTTTATCAATATATTTATTGAGGATTTCTATAATTATAATATATATGTTTTTTATCTTGAAAAGTATGTGTGAAAAATATTTTATAAAATTCGGCATAAAATGTGTTTCAATATGCCATCTAAAAAAAATATTTTTATTAACTATAACTTAATAAATCTTAATTTATTAATATTTTTATTTGAATTAGAATTATTATTACTTTAATTATTTTATTATATTCTTCCAAATTTTTCATCCAATAATTCTTATAAACAAAACAAGAATCATTGACTAAATAAATAAATTAAAAAGGATAAGAATTAATTTATTACGGATTATACTATGAAAAAGGTAATAATTCATAAAATTGATTAAAAATCGAATAATTAATTGTATTTTTATATAAATTTAGAAACAATTAAAGTATAATTAAAAAATTTTTAATTTATTTCATAAAATTTAGGAGAATAAATATTGCATATATCTGTATAAAATCGAGTTAATAGTATAAAGCATTGTAGCAAATTCTTGTTACATTTAATTAACGACTCATATAATCATTATTTTTATTGATGTTTTAATTAATAAAATTATTTTCAATATTTTAAATATTTATCACAAATTATTATTTTTAAAAATTAATTTTTGATTTTTACTTTATTAGTTTTTAGTCATTTATAAAAAGTTCTTTAATTTTCAATTCTATGATTTATATTAATGTATATAAATTAAAAATGAAATAATTATAAATAATAATCTATATAAATATACAAAATAAAGTAATTTTTGGAAAGAAAAAGATTTGAAAATTATAAATTTATCATAAATGTCATAATTGAATGTTTGTTTTGTATATGTAGGATTTTCAAAGTTATGATAAAAATTAATAATTATTAATTACATTTAGTTTTATCTTTTCAATAAACTAAAATAAAATCAGTTAGAATGATTTATATAATTATAAATTATCTTCATAAATTTATAATTAAACAAACTATATATTTTTTAATTACAGTAAACTAAAACTAATTCTAAAATAATTTTATTTAAAGTAGATTTTCACGCTATCATTCATCGTTTTAATTTAATCTCTTTCTTAATGGTAAAATTATTAATAATATTTATTTCTGTTAAATTAATTTTAAAAAAATCATCTTATAAGGACAGGAAGAGATAATTATAAAAAAAGTAAATTATATTTAAATTTATTGTTAATAAGAAAAATTATGTAACATTCTACAATTTGCAAAAAAAAATTAAATATAATCTCAATTTAAACCATAAATGTTTATGTTTTTTCAATTAAATATATATATTTTTATTATTAAACAATTATAATAAGGGTTTGATATTTTTTTGAATCAAAAATTTATTCAAATAATTTATTTATAATACTAATTTATGAGATTTTTGAAATTTAATTCATTAAATGAAGTTATGATCATACAATAATATAAAAGATTTATTATTTTTAAATATGCGAAATAAGCATTAAGCGAAATTTAAAAGAACAAAATAACTAAAAATAATTGAAAAATACCAAATTTAAAAAAAATGTACGTAGATATTTATGACTCTACTATTTTATTATACATATAATAAGTATTTTCAAATTTTGAACAAGAAAATAATTAAAATAGTTTTAAATAATTTATAACATCTAAAAACAAAATTTTATAAAAAAATACATAAAGAACATTTTTTAAACAAAATCAATATATTCTAAAAATGAAATATGTAATATTATTTTTCGAAATTCAAGACTTTGATAACTGGTATATAAAGTGATTTATAATTATTACGTACTAGTTCAACAACAAGTAATGTTTAATTAATTATTCAAACATCTAATTTACCAAAAAGTAATTTAGTAGTTATTTATAAGGACATATTTATTTTAAGCTGTCGAATTTCTTAAATGATTTAACACTAGCTGGATGAATTAATTTAATTTTAAAGCAATTTTATAGAATAATTTAGTTATGAGTTATTTCATGATTAATGTAGTTTTTCATATTATGCATAACTCATTGTTATTTAAAATTAAAATGCATTCTTATTTTATAAACTTAAGAGATTAGTATAGGAAACAAAAAAAATTGTCATTATACATTTTTTATAAATCAAATAAAAAGTTGATGTTTTGTTTGAGGAAAGAGGAACAAGGTTTTCAAAACAATTAATTTAGAATGTCTCTTAAAAACCATATTAGAGGAACTTTAATTATCATTAAAGTGTTTCTATAATAATAAATTATGATAAAGGGAAACATATACAAAAATAAAAAATAAAACTTTTATCTTTATCATTCATGACCTATTGGAGTTAATCTTTTTTTATAATTTATACATAAAAATATAAACAAAACACTTTATATTACACATATTCAATTTGTATTAAATATTTTAAGAAGGTTATTAATACTTTTGAAATCGGAATAGTATAAAAATCGCAAAAAAACTACTTTTAGCGTTCAAAAAATATAATTAATTCTGTTTTATATACTTCAATTCAAAATTTTTGGGAGTAAATAACAAATTATTCTAATAATTCTAGTTTAGAAATTCATTTTTTTAATAATTAATAATTATTTATAAATTTTGTGGTAAGATTGCAAATGTTTGAGATAAGAACCCAATAAAAAAAAATGTTGAAGTAATTATTCAGGTCAAATGAAAATAATAAAAATTATTATAACAATATTTAGTATTTTATTAATTTGATTTATTTAAATAATTCCTTTTTTTTGGATAAATAGAACAATATTTTAAAGATTCTAATAAAAATGTTAAAATTAATAAAATAAAATATATGAGAAAAAAATAACTAATACTAAAATCAATGAAAGTAGCCATTATATTTATTATATATCGACCTATGTATTAGCAATTCTGAAATCATAATGTGATTTAAAAAAAAATAATAATTGAATATCAAATATTTTTAATTAATCTACTATTAATTATAATTATTAATTAATTTTTTGTTATTTATATTACTACATAATCAAATTTATAATAAATTTTCTTTTTACATCTGATTTTAATATTTGATTAGTAAGTGTTACTAATACTTAATTAAGTAAAATTTTCTCTTTGCCACCTTTTTAACTTCTTGCACTATATTTACAATTTCTATTAATGTAATTACATTTTTTAATTGGATTATAATTTAAACCATTACATAAATATAAATTTTTTTAATTATTAAATTATTATAAAATATTCAATTTTTCATATAAAATTTTTAAATTTCACTTTTGTTGATATTGACAATATTAAATATAATTAATTTTTTGTTTTATGTAAAATAATAGAAACCAAATAAATACTAGGATTAAAAGTATAATTTATAGTTTTTATGTATTTAATTCAAAATAATAAAATATATTAACCTTAAACTAATATCTACGTTTAAAGTTAATATACGAAAAATATAAAAGGATGGATTTCAATAATTTTTAATAAAGAAACAAAAACAAAATTAAATTAAAAAAATAAATTTATATTATAAGAAAAATACTATTTAAAATTTACTGATAATTTTTAAAAACATAATAGTTTACTGATAATTTTAGAAATAAAAGAGACATCTGTAATTGATAAAAAATACCTAGAACATAACATATTCTCAAAAAATTTATCACTAATGGTATAATTTTCTTTCTAACGTAGTAATTTAGAAACTTCTCGAGTTAAAAATTGTAGTATAAGATAATAATGTGTTTAACTTAAAAAATATTAAGTACATCTAAAATCGAAGATCTCTTAACTATCTATTTTCAAAAATAAGTAGACATCGTTCAGTATAGTAAATTTTAAATAACTCTTGTAATAATATTAGTATAATTAAAGATAAGTACAATTAAATTCTTATTAATTAGAAATTGAACCAGTTTTAATTAATCACATTAAATGATAAAGATTTAAAAGTTAAAGATATCAAATATACGCATAAAAAATTTTAAATTGGTAGAGATAAATTATAAAATTTTATCCTTTTTAATCGTATTCAAAATTTCATAATTATTAAAATAAACTAGACTCTTCTAAAAGAATTTAGATTCATGCTTTTACTAATATAATATCTAAAATAAAATAATTTAGTTAATTAACTTTTGTAGCGTGTTAAATTTATAACGGAGAAATATTTTTGTATTATAAAAAATATTTTCAAATGTTTAAATTTTATAAATTCTCTAAAATTATATGAATCTATTATCAAAAGTAATATCGACGTTTTAATATCATTTATTTTATAATTTATAAATTTAAATTTTTTTATAATCGTAAAACAGCAAAATAATTTATTCTTTATTTTGAAATTTTTAGAATTGATTTATATATATCAACAAAGTATTGAATTACCTTCTATTCTCTTAGACACGTATTTAATATTTTCAATCACTAAAACTATTAAAAGATATAAAATTCCTTATATAAATTTATATTATTAAAAAAATATAAAATAATAATCTAGAGAAAGCAATTTAGTTAATAAATAATTATAATTTTTTTATTGAATAATAAAACTAACAAATAAAATTTTCAACCATAAATTTTACATTATCATTAAGAAATTATCCTCATTATCATTGTGTTTAAATTCTTTTTTAAATCAAGTTAATTTTTTATTTTTAAAAATATTTTTCTTTCAAAGGATTATGGAAAACTAGACGTTTACTATATCCTATTTTTTTAATGATTATGTAATTTTTAGCAATTGAGAGATTTAATTTTATAATCTTAGTCCAAAATTTTAAAATTTAATTTTGTTATTTATTACTATTTGATATTCTTTAGGTTGCTAAAATTATAATGTTTATTTATACGTATTTATTTAATATATTATTAAATATTATTTTAATTATTTTTTAAACAAAATAATAATAAATATAATAAGCTTCTTCAATATTATTAAACAAATCAAAATTTATCTCATTTTAATTTTTGTATAAATAAAGATTCATTTAAATAAAAAATAGGAATTGTAGTTTACAATTTAATAAAAAAATATTTATTTTTAATAATTTTATAAAACTATAAGAATAATTTACTTTATATTTAAATTAAATATTTCTTATAAGGGTAATTTAAATGTTAACAAATCATAAAATTCATATAGGATATTTAATGACAATCTGAATAGTAATTTAATACTTAAAAAAATTATTCTAATTTAAGATAGATAGTTTGTCTTTTTAAATTTTATATAAAAAAAGTTCTCTGTAAGAAAAAATGTAATATGAATCTTTAAAAACTTATTATATTTGCCATAAAATTAATAAATTTTTCTATTTCTTCTATTACGTATTTTGTGGTTTTATTATTGCACATTAAAACTGATTTTAAAAGTATTTAATATTTTTTTAAAGAATTTAGGTTGTAAAATTTGAAAGTTATTTTGAAATAAAATAATAATTTTAAAATTAAAATTTTTAGTATACTATTTTAATAATATTTAAATTAAAAGTGAACTATATTGTTTATCCATATATAGAGTTTTAAATAACAAATAAGCTAATAGAACATGATTAATTTATCTAGAAATATTAATTTTAATTATTATATAATCATATAATTGCTGCATTTAATTATATAATTCATCTTAATCGTCTTTAAAATAACTTTTTGATTTAAAAATTTCCATTTAATATATAAATATATATATATCATCAATCGTTATTTATTAAATTATTTTCACTCAAATTTTTACTAGAATTATTCTTCTTCTTTTATTTTCAAAAAGTATACTCGATGTGAAAATAATATTTTACAATCAAAAATATCTGAATTTCTTTAATTTATTCACAAATAAATAAAAAATAATTTTATCATTTTATATTCCTTCTAAAAAATTAATTCATTTTATATTTTTATAATCCAAATAAATGATTTTAATAAAACTATGCAACATATAAAAAGCCTTTTAATTGTTTATATAATAAATTTTAAAATTTTGGAACATGTTCTATACTAAAATGAATAAATGATATATTATATCATTTTATAAATTTGACTTTAATAAAAAATTTTAAATGAAATAATGTCAATACAATTAAAAAATAAAATAGTAATTAATATTTATATAGTATTATAAATATTAACATTTCAACATTATTAATTTTTCAAATAATATTTTGATTTAATTTAATTTATAATTAGTCTGAATCACTATTTAGATACAAACATAAAATTTGAGTTTTATTTTCATATAATTCATTATTAATTAATTCATTATTCAAACTTTAAAAAATATGATAAAAAATGTATCGCAAAATTTTTGTAAAAAGTTTTTCAAGAATTTTAAGTGATTACTTTGATAAAAATATTCTTATCACTAATAAAGTGTGAATAGAAAATTATTCAGGATAAATTATTTTATAATAAAATACAAGAAAGTGTTTTTAGAATATGATTTTTTACTAATTAAAATTAAGAAGTTGTTCTCAACTTAATTCTATATTTATAAAATAAATTTATGATTTAATAGCTTCTTCTTTAAACAAAATACTTCAAATAATTTTAATGATGTATATAATTTAGACTATTTGGATTATTTTTATTAAAAGTATATTTAAAAATAAACCAAATTAAAATCTTACTTTTCTTATACTATAATGTTTGATTTTAATTATTTTCAATAATTGATAAATTAAATCTAAGAAGAATTAAGAAAAATCAATAAATAATGTTTTAAAATTTTTTACATAAAATAAGTATTCTAATAATAACAAATATTATAAAATCAAATTATATCATTCATTTTGTATTAAAATTTATTTTTATATCTAAAAGATGTAACTAATTTATATTAAATTTATAATTTTCATTAGTTTAAAGTTACATTAGGAATGTTATTTTTTATTGTTTGTTTTTAAATCTTGTATAATTCATATTTTTTTTAAATTAAAATTAATTAATATTTCTCTGAAATTCCCTTGTATTTAAATAATTTTAAATCTATATGTTTAATCTTTAATAAATTATTTAATATAATAATTTTAGGTTTTTCAAGATAGGATAATTTCTTACAACAATGCATAATAATTATTAAAAAAATTTTTATAAAAAAATTCATTAAATAATTTTAATATATCTTTGTTTTTATTATTAAATAAAGTTAAAATTTATTGTTGCTTGCAATTGATCATAATTAAAAAAATATATTCTTTTAATATATCATATTACCCATTAATTGATTTAAATTGCTATAGGTATTTAATTTAAATAAATTAATGAAATTGAATTATAAGATCGAAAAATATGGTTATAAAATGTATATTTATTTTAGAAATCAACTTATCAAGTTTATCATTGACTATTTTTATAAGAATAACAATATATGTATATATTAGATTAATAACAAATAAATAAAGTAAATGAACAAAATAATATTTCTTATTCTTTAATGAAAATTATTATTGTTTGTATAGATTATTAATTGCATGATTGGGATTTTAATATTTATTTCACTATTTAATGATGTAGAAAAAAATTTTATTTTCTAAAGAAATTAAGCATTTTAGATCAACCGTATTATTCTATATATTAAAATAAAAAGCATAAAATACTATTTAGAATAACAAAAATATTTAAAGAATATTGCAAATGAAACTTGATTAAATTTAATTTGAAAAAACTATTTATAAAATCAAAAATGAAAATTTCTAAGACAAGAATAATCTTATAAACAATTTATAATAGATATCTTAAATTTAGATAACACAAAAAAATTAAAAACTTAAGAAATTACTATTTAAGGTATAAAAATTATTTATTATATAATTTACATAATTTTCAAAATTAGTAATATAAGTTTATTAAGCAGATTTTAATCATTAATAATTATTTGTTGCAATATATATTATATAAAGTTGAATAAAATAATATTAAATATTTAATTTCTGAAATAAATAATTAATAATTCGAAATTTAATGATATGAATTTATATGTAATAAATAAACACACAGAGTACTTCTAATAACATACCTTTATCGTTTTAATAGGGCGATTGAAGGAAAATCAGGCTCTCACACTAACATAAAATGTTGTGATAAAATTTTACGCAACAAATTTTTGTTGTAAATTTATTATATATTACGTTTTTGATATGATGATCCTTGTTTTTCTGCGATAGTATTGGACATAATTTCCATTTCCAACAACCTTACGTTTTTACTATATAGCTCTATAGTACTATTCAAAGTGGAAAATTGAAATTGAAAATTTAGATAACCATACACACATTGTTAACTAACACATACATACTGTAATTGATATTTTTTTCTTTTGAGCGCAATATTTTAAGTTATCAATAATTATATTAAATAATAATTTTTTTTTATTTTTACAAACTTGCAAAAAATAAAATTGGCCTAACTTTATATGTATGACACTTCCTAATCAGATAATGATTGCAAAACAAGCGGCGTCTCAATAAAACGTTTTTCTATTGCTGCCGTACAAAAAATATCCTTAAAATGAAACTTTCACTAAAAGATGGTCGTATTTAATCTTAGGATATTCCGTTCACATTTCAGATGTACTATTTGTTATAAGACCGCGATTGTTCCACCCAAGGAAGGTTTATATTCAACTTCATATTGAATCTGCAGGACATATAAATCATTTGAAAATTGTATAGAGCAATACATCCATAATGTCGTTTGTTGTGTCATATTAACCCTCATATTAATTGTCAGCAGCAAACTACAATACATGACGAGCATAGGTAAAAATAATTAATACGTTGGTCAAGTATATATTGCCCTTGTTTTTTCCTGATCATTAAGTTTCATTTTTCAAGGACATATTTCCGGGCTCAGTTATTGCTAAACCATATTCACCTGGAATTACAATGAGTACCTGCATTCATAATCCTGTACTTTGTAAACAATTTCTGCAAACACTATTTAGTAAATGAAAAACCTACACTTGATTGTTTGCACGCAAAAATAAAAGCACCCATTATTCGAGATATATATAATGACAATATAAATATTTAATGTCAATTACGGTTCCATTCACCGATTTGTTCACATCTATGTCAGAAGTAGTAGAGACTCTGCAACAGCTAGAATTTTTTTTTGCAATTGATAAAGTGTTCTCAAAAAATTCTATGCCTTTGAATAATTGCATTGCTATTTTTCTTGATAATGTGAGTGTCAATATGGGTTTTTTGAATTCCAATAGCAGCAGAGCATTAAAAAAACCATGTTCTACATCTCTACGGATACCCATATCATATCGTATACAATACCTTTTACCATGCCAGCAAGATATTCCACAAGGTAATAGAATTTGAATTGGATAAATTTTGTATAAATTTGTATCAATGGGTCAAAAAGAGCACATAAAATAAGCTTGACTAGAAGGGTATTGTAAATTCATTGATACTTCTATAAAATAAGAATTTTGAGCACCTAAAAACTATATTCTTGAGCTTAGAAAATACCATTCCAAGAATACTGCAGTTATGCGACTCAATAATTCCCTACATTGAATCACAACATGATAGACAAGCACGTTTTATGAAACTTAAGAAAATCTTTCATAATTTAATTATTAAAGTTTATCTTCTATTCTATTACTCCTATTTAACTGTTTTCTCTATTTAACTCACCTGATGAAAAGATCAGATCAATCTCTATATTTGCATCAATATCAGATGCAAATGTTTTATTTACCTCTCCTAATTAAATTCAAGCTTCCGAACATTATCCGTGATGTAAATGAATACATAGTGAAAATGTAATACAAGAATGATGAAAAGCAGGTAGACGGTGGATCACCACTTGTTGAATTCATGATAAGATACGAGACAATAAAGCTACACGTTTATAGTTATATCACATCTGATCAAAAAGAAAAAAATTTACAGGAGTATAAGGCTATTTTTCCAATCAGCAGTGCAATATGAAATTGATAAGATGCCCATATATGATGCAGTCATCTTACACAGTATTTGTGTTAATCTATCTTACAGATTGCAGGCAATTTTCAATGAAGTGCTTTACTCCAATAGAAAATTAAATAAATCTAGTTATTTGCTAGCTCATAAGGTAATGAAGCTTTATTTCAGAAATTTAATTAATTTCAAACAATTAGTAATAATAAAATTCCTGTTAATGTTTGGAATGAGACAACTGTGGAAGGGGACTAGCACATAAGGATAAACAAGCTTTGGTGTATATTGACTTGCCTACATGATAGTTAAACTCACAAAACAAGATATAACATGTTGTTCAAAGTTGCAAATTAGGTAACCGATTAACCCTAATTAAAATGCTGATTCTGAAAGAGTCTTCTAAATTAAGTCTATATTCAAAACTACCTCTAGCAATAGTTTTTTTTTGAAGGCAATCTGACCCATATTATGACAGTGAGGTAAGCTATGTCTAATTCTACAAGAAGTGCTACAGTTTTTAACCACCATAGAAAGTAATCAACAGGAGCAAACTAGAGACATGAGAATATAACAAACTACACTTAAAAATATATTAAAAATATAAATATTTTTATAACTTTGTGAATTACTGTTCTGTTTCGTATACTGATAAGTAGTAGATACACTAATGCTGAGTAAAGTAACCACTAAAATCAAGATACCATACGAAATTTATTTTTCAAATACAATGTAAATCGTGGTTAAAGCAGAAATTTATTAACATTGTTAATATAACTATACAAAATTACAATTGTTTTTACAATTTTACAGTATAATTATTACACCTTACGTTGAAATATTCAGTAAAAACCCAATTTTGCTTTTAAAAATATAATAAGTAATTGCCCAATGTTTTTATCAACCGGTATCTGGTGGATACCTTGGGAATCCGATATTTATATCAATGATAGTTCGTAAAAAAAATAATTTTAAAACATTACATCCATACATGCTATAAAACATACCTATATTTTTTCCTTTGTGTTAATAAACTAAGAAAAAAATTTTCATACGACACTGTCATAAACAGAATATCCTCAGCACAGCCTCCTTACCACTCTTCATGCAAAAAATAAATTGCCCGCTACTACTTAACAATATCACTTGGATCGTCCTCTTTTTTCGGTACTCTCACTCATTTCTATTTCTCTACCTTGAGATCACTGCAAATATAGTGTTTGTTATAACTAAATATATTTAATAAAATTATGATAATCTAGAATTAAAAAAGAAATTTCAAACTCCAGGAAAAAATTCTTATTTTATAATTTCTATATAATAATATAATTAAATTTCTAGGAATATTTTTGTTACAGAAGGTTTGGTTTTTATATTCTAATATTATTATTCATTATTTTTCATATTTAAAATAAATATTATGATTACAAAATTTTATAATTATAAATAATTAAGTGATTATTTATAATTATTTATTAAATCTATGTTATTGAATACCAATATATTTATTTTTTATATAATTAACATTTTTTTTTATAATAGTTTAATTAGCTATTGATGAGATTGCGAACTTATGACATCCAAACCAATTTTTCATGACAGGAATCGAGAGACGAAAAATCAAATTGATTATATAATAAATTTATAAATTTTTTATAAATAGTATAATAAACCAGGATTATTTTCATTCTTAATAATTATTTTTAAAACCTTAGAAAATAATGATATGCTAAAATTAATGAATTAATGCATCCAACATTAATTAATAAATTATTCCCGGACCATTATGATCTAGTGTTTGATTCTAGAATGTGTGTATAGCAAGTGAGTTAAAAATAGGTAACAAACAACAAAAATTTAACCTATTTTTTGTACCAATCTGGTGGGAGATTGAACTTAGAGAAGCCAATCATAAATTTTCAAGGACTGATTGTGTGCGACAGAGATGCATCCTTCCATATGTCGCGTTATAATATGTAAATTTTAAATCAAATGACAATTTTATAATCATCTTATGATTACTAAAGGTATGTGTGATTACTACAGTTTTGTATAAATATTACAATTTAGTAGGATTTTATGTTTAAGTGACATAATATCTCTTATAAGATCTGAGTAATTTTTTGTCAAATTATGCGTAAAAAACAATCTTTGAATTATAGTAACTAAATTTTTCACCCAAATGCATCAATATAACTGTTCCGTGTAAATAGCAGCTACTTGTTTACACCAGCAATATTATTTTAGGTAACAGTTTCATAATTCTTGAACAACAATTTGCATTGATAATTGAAAAAATATGAAAAGTTATATTTATAATATTTCCACTGTCAGTGTTATCTAAAATATCATTTTAACGGTTAAACATTTATAAAAACTATAAGAATCTTATTACGGACCAAAGTTTAACATAATGAATATATTTGAGGAGTTGTAAAAATCAAAAATCTATTATCAGTAGCTTAAGATAAAATATTTGATACTAATTACAATTTTGTTTATAATAGCATAAAAACAACAAAAATAATTGCAAAAATCCATTTAGGGATGAGCACCACATGAAGAAAAAAAAATTTAATGTTTTCTTTTTTTTTCATTATATTTGAAATAAAGAAAAAATAGATGAAAAAATAATAGACTTTTATATCACTCTAAATACAATTAA
>CAKKLC010005856.1:20773-37195 GCA_918559645.1 Ceratonova shasta | reverse complement strand
CTTTTTTTGATTAAAATATGCATTTTTAGCCACTTTTTTCCTACTTTTAATTATTCCCTCTACCAATGCAACTTTTCTTTAACTAAATGAACGTTTTCAATCACTTTTTTTCCTACTTTTAATTAGTTTCTTTAGCGATGCAACTTTTTTTGATTAAAATATACATTTTTAGCCACTTTTTTCCTACTTTTATTTATTCCCTCTACCTAACAACTTCTATTCTTTATTAAATGTACAGTTTTAATAACTTTTTTATATAAAAATTACACTAAAAAATAAATTTTCATTCATTTTTGATATAAATATTGTTTAATTAAATATTCATTTAATAATATTTCTATATGATAATCTTTTTATATCTTAGTTTACGTGAATTTCAATAATTTTATTTAATGTTTCATAATATTTAAAATCATTTTAATTCATTTTCTTATTCTTTAAATATAGTAAATAAATCACAAAAATAAGCTATTTTAGTCAACCAAATGAAATCTATCCTTAAATAAAAACAGTTATTTTTTATAAGTAGATATTCACAAAGAATAATCACATTTTGGTTTTAAAAAAAATTGTCACATAAATTATTACAAGTCTATATATATAATCACAATTCATTTACCTATATAATTCAATAAAAATATTCTCTTTAATATTTAAACTTGAATTATTCCAAAATTATATTAAAATAAATTGGCATAAGTTTTACTACCAATACTTTTCTATTGATACTATAATCAACTTATACAGAAAAATTGTTACTTTCAATTCTTTCAAAAAAAAATCACTATTACAGACTATCAATGCATGAGCCAAGTTTAAAAACATCATTTTTTGTCTTTCTGAACGGCAATCTTTTACAAATTAAAAATTTTTTTTAGGTCTTAATCATAATATACAGAGTGGAACGATGAAGTGATAAAATATGTAGTATATGAGTTATTTGAAATGATAACTTATCATACAATTCTTGCCAAATATTAATTGATCGTTAGAGTAACCAAAAAGTTGCAAAATTTTACAACGAAATTACTACAAAAAAAAATAAATATAATTTTTAATTTAAGCATATTTATTTTATTTTTTATCATCAACACTTTCAGACTCTTCCACTTTATCTTCTCTAAACTCTTCTTTAAAATTAAAATAGCAAATAAAATACGTTATTATGTTATCTTTTTTAAAATTTCTATCATATGCTAACAATTTCTTTAACATTAAAAAGATTTTTTCAATACAAATTGAAGTTGGAGGACAGCTTGGCAAATTTTTATACATTGCAGGAGATATTGTTTAATCTTCCATTAATGACATTTTTTTTAATCTCCGTTCTGGAGTCTTTGATTAATATATAATCTTATATTGACAGGATCTGAATAAAAATTTAATTTTAGAACAGCGTCACATGCACTTTTAATATTAAAATCATTATTCTCAAGATTATTAAATAATGCAATTATACTTTTGCAAACACGTACTAAGCATCACAAGATCCACTGTTAGTGATGCATTTTTCACTGCCTCCTTAATCTTTTTTACAATAATTCCTTAAAAAACACAAGAGTTTATTATTTCTTTAAAATTCGGCAAGATTTTAGCATAATAAAGAGCTGCTTTCATCTAAATAGATCATCCAGTAACAACACCTCGGGAGGAACTACGATGTGGAGAAATAATTCTTTATAACTTCTGTTTTTTACCGTATTCATTCTGACGCAGGCAATTAAATAATCCACATTCTCAAAAAAATCCTTTATCTTTAATGAACAGTTATGAAATTTATGGGCTATACATTATTTATGGCTTATTTGAGGATTTAATTTTTTTAGAACATTAACATCTTTTACCATATATTTTGCTGATTCCGAAATTATTAAATGCTCATTTAATTTTTTCTAAAGCTAACCTAATGAAAGAAATAATAAAAAAGATTCAGTATTAGTATTCGATTCTTCACAATAGATTGCAAAAAATTTATTAGGTTGATCAAAATTTGATGCAAGAATATTACAAAATTGTTGGCCTTAAAACTCTGATTCATAGAATCCAATAATTATTCTATGCTCTGCAATGATTTTACATAAAAGAATGCAATTTTAAATAATATAATGGCTCAATTAAGTTTATAGTAGTTAATTCTGATGACAGTTTAAATTTCATATAATCAAATAATGAAATCAATTTTTTATTTCAAAGTTTATATAGCGGAATATCATCAGAAAGGAAGGAATCTAGCAAGATTAAATCGAAATCTTTTTCAGGACTTACCAAAAATTTTTAAATCAAAGTTTTTTTCTTTTTTTATTGGAGCTGAGCTTATTTGATGTTTCTTAGTGCTTTTATGTTTTAAAATAGATATTTTCTTGAAAAATCAACTTTTACAATGCTGATAGAACAAAATAATAAGCAATTTGGACCAAGAACGAATTCTTTAGGATAATTTTAAATGTATTTTTGTATTTTTATACGATTCTTATTAGAAACGTCCATCATATGGCAAGGGATTAAAAAGTTGCAAAAGTTGAAAAAAAATGTAACTTTTAGCAAATTAGTTGCTCTATTGATCATAAAATATTTTTCATATGTATTCCTTGTTTCTAAACAATTTTTTCTTGAAAAATATACCATTTCTAGTTTAATTAGATTAAGATTCTATTGATAAAGAAACCTGATTTTATTTCTGACTATGTGAAACAGGTTTTTATGTGGCTATAAATATTTATTATTTCTGTCTTGAACTGTAAAAATGTTGAAATGTAATCCTAGTCTAAGAACTTGACCAAATATTATTCAATGAAAACTTTGGCACTTAATTAAAAACACACACATTAATATTTTTTTTACCTTCAAACAATTATAAAAATTATATCGTGATAAAATCGTCATGTTCTCATATTTGTTGACTTTCTTTTTTTTTACTTTTTTAATCATAACGGAATAAAAATTACAATTTTTACAATTCACTGGCATGGCAACAATAATTGTTTTTTCATATTTTAAACACATTTGATTACATTTCTCTCATTACAAAACATTTAAAATAGCTCACAACTTCATTAAAACTGTTTTAATTTTCAATTAGAATTTTCCCAAACATAAACTTATCCATTTTAAGTTATAAATCTTGTTTTAAGATAATTAAAACCAACAACACTAGTAAACCATTATCTATTTCTATTTCAAGCTAATTTTTTACTGTGAGGATCATGATATTGACTATTTATGATTCATTCACTAATTAAAAGTGGTGTTATTTTCAAATATACTTATCTACTACATCCTGGGTTATGTTCAAATGATTCTTTATTATTAATTTTATTTAAAACGAGATTGACACTTGCATCGCACCAGGCTATATTTAAAAACCTTTTTGAAAATTTTTCAAGCATCACACTGTTTATTCAGAACACAGTTTCTGTTGTAATTTTTGTCATTCTTGCCAATAAAAAATTAACTTAAATAATGGACAGATTAAATATTTAAATAGGCAAGCAGAAATAGTTGAAATAATTACTTTATATTGCTGTTTATTATAATGAAGTAAATCAGTTAACTAATTTATTTTTAATTCATTTAGTTTAACAATTTCTATGTGATTCAAAAATTTTACGAGACCTTATAACTTTATTGGCCAACTCTTTATATTATGATAGAACAGAATATTTTTACTATTCATGAGATATGTGTTTTATAGGATTTGATATAATTTCATTGATAAAACTAGTATTTTTTACCTTTTCGAACAACTTATTATTTGAATGCTTTTAAAAATTAACAATTATTCGTTTGATTGTATTGATTGATAAGAAAATGACTGACAATTATTATTTTTACCTTAAAAAAGCACAAAATTCATGTGATAAATTTAAAATCAAAATTATTATTTTTTCTTGAGTATATTATCAGGATACCAATAATAGTTAAAAATCTTGTAAGAAAAACTTTCTTTTCGACTGGTAATTATAAGCGCATTTTTAATTTTTTAGAAACAATAAATTTCTTTTTCTTAAAGGCAAAAGGGTTAATTTGCTTGTAAGAGTTTTCAAACTAAAATTTATCAACTTAGATGGTTTTATTCTTTCATTTCAATATTTTTTAGATATAAAAAATAGTTTACACAATTAGTTTGATTGTACATACAATTACACCATTTTTGAAAAATTCTTTATAATGTTTTCCGCTAAAAATTATTTCTTAGTATTATATATACTTTAAAAATTTCAGGCAAAATATATTGACAATCATGATGTTTGTTTTGATCATTATAGATTTATCTTTATTTAAATATCCGATTTTATTGATTAATCATTTATTTATATTAATCTCAATATTAAGTTGTTATTAATAATAAATATATATTTAAATTACATTGTCTATACACACTTGTATAAGTTTATTATGTACTTAAGAAATAGATATTAAGAATTAATAAATAAAAGAAAGCATATCTGATCTACGCTTATCGCTAGTCACGTGTCCAGCGATTGTAAAAGATAACAAATCTTATCACGAACCCTGATAATGGTTGAATTTTTTATAAAAACCAATAAAGAACAAATGTTTAGGTAGTTAATCCAAAAAAGGCAAATAAAAAGCTACCAATGCAATATAAGTATGATACTGTGCAAAAAAATTGATTCTATTGATAAACTAAGCTGGCGATGTATGCATGTAGGACGCTGCATGCGCAGAATCTACATGAGCATCAGAAAAGATTCCTTTCTCAGCAATAATTTTAAAATGCAGCAGAGATTTATAAAGTTATATGGCTTTATAGTCAAAAGCTACAGTTGTGTGACATTTTTGGGCTAAAAAAGCTTAAACGTGTTACTGTTGAAAAAATCATTTAAAAAATTGAAGAAAAAAATATCCATTGACAAGGAAGCAAATTTTCCGTTGTTAGATTAAAGTGACGTCATTGTGCAAGTTGACGAAACACAGCTAAAATAAAATGTGAAAAGCCATCGTGGAAGAGGCTTAAATACGCAAATATCGGCGTTGTGCATTGTAGATTGTAGCTGTGATCCAGCACGTAGGGTATGCATGTTTAGTTAGCGACAGAAGTGCAGCTAGAATGATACAAATAATTAAAAAAAAGATGTGATAGAAGGAACAAAGATACAAACTAAAAAATGGCATTCATATAATCCTCATGCAAGCAAAAATTTTCTGCAAGAAACTGTGCCATAAATACAATTTCGTAGACAGAGAAAAGGGTATGCAAACTCAAAACGTAGAAAGTAAAATAACATAATCAACAGTTTGATTTAAAAAGAAAAGGTGTGCAAGTCGACAAACACGAAAAATTTCTTGCAGTATTTACGTTTTTTTGAGCTGCAAAAAAAAGAAACATTTAGCGAAATTCTTGATTTAATAAAATTCTAATTTTTTGTAATCTTTTTTTTATGATATTGTTTTTTTTATTTTCTTCTTATCATCGTCAGGGGCCCGCGATTGTCAAAACTCTTATCGTGACTAGCGATAAGCGTTGATCTAATCTAGCTATATAAATCCAAGTAATTGTGTGTAGATTACAATAATAAATTTTTGTCCTTAAGAAAATAAATTATTAAAATATCAACATTAAAAGTAATATTTTAGTATTAAAAATTAAAAACTATTCATAATGACAATATTATGTAAAAATTCTGCATCAATGGGATTTTGGTCGACCGATAACGATAAGATAATAAGATCAAAAATTAAAAGAAAAAGATAATGAAAAAAATGCAAAAATTAAAATTTTTTTTAAATTCTAAAATTTTTTCATAATAACGTTTTACTTTTATGTATTCAAACCATGTAAATTCTTTTTAAAATATTTCAAGATCGTTTTTCGTTATTCCTTTTTGTTTTTCTTATTTCATATTTTAACTTATTATTTAAAATTCCTACATGCTGGGTATTCATCTTATTTTCAGGATTTACAAAATATTACTTTTGGCAGACTAATGAATAAAATTACTATTGCTTAAACTTTGGTAGGCTTGCCATTGATATGTATGGATTGCAAAACCTTCAATTACAGTATTTTAAATGATAGTTGCAGCACTTCTATTTGAAACTATTCAAATCATCTGGCTCGTTGAAAACTTGCATCTACTACACATAACAACCATATTTACACATTTATACCTCTTCCCTATGGTTTTTAATATTGAAATTTATTTTTGTTTTATCCATCTGTATTATGTGCCTACCCCTCCTAGCTTAGGAAAATTGGTTGTAACATCATGTTTAATTTCATTTTTAGAATTCTTATCAGCTTTGCATCTGTTTCAGTAAGTTTACAAATGTCATTTTATTAAAATTTGTCGTTAAAAAGATAAATACAAATGTAAATTTGCCAAAGTGAAATTATAAAATTGCTAAAAAAGTGTTTGATCCTATTGATTTATATTTTCTGTAATTATAAACACTATTAATTTGCGCATTTATATGCATAACCGTCAATATAACTTTTATTTATTTGTAGATTTAGTACAATATGACACGATTCACAGTTAACAATTTCAGTTATTTATTTTTTGCGTATTAAATACATGATATACTCTTCATCACTCATTCTCAATAATTCTATAAACATTATCAGGATTAATAAAAAAAATGATAATGATAGCGTCTTATCATAGTCGACCGAAATCCTATTGATCCCGAAGTTTTCTCCTGTACATATCTTGTTTCTTAATTGCCAAAAGCTATTTGGATAATAATGTTTGAATAGGTTTATGACAAACAATGTTTAATATTACAAAACTATGACAATGATTTTATAATGTACTGGAACCGTTATTTATTAAAATCTTCAAATATAAAATTGATGTTAAATAATACAATATTAAAACATTACTTAATTTCATAATTCATTAATAATAATTATTTGTGAAGTTATAGCTGAATATTAATTATAAATATATTGAATGATTCAATACTTTTAAATCATTTATTACTCAATTACATTATGATTTTTTAATTATTGATAGAAAAAGAATAAAATTATTTATAAATAATTTATAAAGTAAAACCCATCGATAAAAAAAAATAAATCATTATTAGTTTTTGTATGAATTTTAGAACTATTTTATTCAAAAAAAATTACTTAAATAATTTTGCCGAGTTTTGATAACAATAATCAATCAACCTATTAGCTACTACCAACTATAATTTACCATTTTTTATATGAAATAACTTTCACTTAAATATTTTTATACATACTTGTCACAACTCAAATGAAAACTTTTAAAAGCTCCTAAAAACCAGATTAATCACTTTTATTAACTAACTAAATATGTACCAAACGTTTCCTATTAGTTTTTAATTTTAATTTCCCAAAATTATGAAATTAAAAACTAATCTCATTACAACAAAACTTTATCCCAAATATTATAAAAAAATTGGCTGAAATACACTTTAAGGTCCCCCAAATAAACTTGCGCAATAATGGCTGATATCAGTAATTAATAATTTAAAAAAAAATACTAAAAAATTTTCGCAATAAAATAAAAAAAAAATTATATTGTTATTAATGTAAATATATCATATTTATAACCATTATAAATTTTGATAATCTATTTTCCTTATATTTCTTCTCAAATAAATATTTTGCTATACATGATGGGTCATATCAAGTTTTTTATTGCTTATAAATCTGTATTTTTTCTTTAATGCTCCCCGTACTGCTTCCATTTTATTTGTATAGTAACCTTCTTGGTTAACAAATTATCTTTCATGGACTACTACTTGATGCTCGTAGCCTTCCATATTCAATTGGAATATCCTCTCCATCCATCCGCACAATAAAAGAATTCTCTTTTACATTTTCTTTTATTATTTTTGTTTATGTTTTTTGGTCTCTAACCTCCGTGAGACACATTTATACATTGTTATTTTCATCCACCCCTCCAACAATCAAAATATTCTGATTTACTAGGATACGTTCATGCTCATATTTTCTTTTGGCAATTCTTGATTCTTCGATTTGTAGAACTATTTCCGCTCCACCTAATTTTTCTTTGAATAAATTATTGCTTTCTATATAAACTTCTCTTATATAATTTTTCCAATCAACAATAGTATTATAATTTTCAATTGTCTTTTCAGCTCTTCTTGCTTCATGTATATATTACTTACTTCAAAATATATCAAATACCATATTTGCAAAGAGACAAATGGGAATTTTCAAAAAAAGTTCCATTTCTTGTTGAAGTTCGTTTTTTACATTTTGTGCATCTAAAAATGTAGCCATTTATATTTGAAATATATTTTTGTAGATTCATAATTTTGGAAGAACTAGAGCATGAACGAGATTTCGGTAAACAAAAGTAAACTTTGTATAAAAGTAATTACGATAATTGTTGGTATAAATTCAAACAGATAAAATAACAAGAAATTATCAATATTATCCAGAGTAAAATGATCAATTTCAGCTATGGTCGCGCAAGCGTATTTGTCCCTTTAAGTGTATTTTAACCTAAAACGTTTGTTGCGCTTCAAATTTAAGATGAGTTTTATATATAATTTCATCAGATTTAAATATAATGTTCTCACCTCTACTAGGATTCTCAATTGTGTATTAATTAACAAAAAATTAAAAATACTGCTTAAATCATGATAAATCTGTTTTCAAAAATTTCATTAATAAATAACGTGCGCAAACTTATTAAAAAAAAATGAATTTAAAATATTTTCATTTCTTAATAATTCGATTCTTAAAACTCCATACAATTTTAAATGTTTAGGAAAACTAGTTTATATTATTATCAAAAAAATCTTCAAGAAAACACAAATTTTGAATTTCCCTATTAATTATCTTATAAGAGACACTTAAAAAAATTTATTTTCATGTGAAAGACAAATTTTATACCTTAAAAATAATGGCAGGTCAAAAAAGCGTATCTGGAAGAAAAATGACTAATGGATTTCATCCATTAGAAAAAAAGCATGAAAGAGAGTCTTATAACATTGAGTTAAAAAAATCGGTTTTAGATTTTTTCAAAGACAATAAAGTTCAAAAAACAATATATAAGGTTTGGCCAACATTAGCAAATGACACATAGATTTATTAGCTTAAAGACAAGCATTTTTAGATGGAAAAAAGATGAAGAGTTATTAACTTAGCTTTTAAGTATCAGCTCTTTAAAAAAAATCAAGGCCGTTGGGAACATCTACTTTTTTTCAGATGAAGTAGAAGATGAAATATATTTCTGGATGAAGTTGTTGTGTAGAGAAATTGTGACGGTTTCAGATAGTTTTCTTCGATCAAAAACAGTAACTTATTGTAAGCAAAATGGAATTAATTTGTGAAATTTTTAAATAAGTAATAGATGAATTGAAATATTTAAAAAATATATAAACTTAGTTTGAGAGCGAAAACACATCAACGGCAAACGCCTGTGAGCTTTACTAATTTAATAGTTGCGCAATTGGCACAAGATGTAAGAAGTAAAATTATAGAGCTCTGTATAAACTGTGTGTTGGAACCAGAACAAACTGCTTTAAACTATGAAAATGAAGCAGAAAAACTTATGATGAAATCGAATAAAGAAATATTTTGGTTAAAATGACTGTAAAAGAAAAAGAAAGAGTATCTATTCTCTTACTTGTATCATCAAAAGGTGAAAAAAAAGATCCATTTGTAATATTTAAAACTAAACGCTAAGCAAAGTTATTTCAAATTTATAATACTAACCGAAATATGTTCGTTTTGTGTGTATGGAACGTTTTTTTTAATATTTGTAAAAATACATCTAGTTATATTTATTCAAACAAAAATAGTTGGCTTACTGGTGATATTACGTTCAAGTAGCTTCATCACAAATTTTTCATTTAATGTTTCTGTTCCCAAACTACTATTATTGTATGATTTTTCTTCACATTGCACAATAGAGCTAATAGCCGCATCAAGTGTATTAAACATTACTATGGTGAAGATACCGACTAAAATAACTGCTATTTGCCAGCCTGCGGATATTAGTTGGAATAAACCATTTAAATCATTTTTAAAAACCAACATGGTTTGAAAAAATCTTATTAGATATGGAAAACTCTGTTCAGATTTTCAAGGCAAAATCACCAACAAGAGAGGAGCTAATTAGATGAATTGATTCTTCTTGGAATCAACTTTCTAAAAATGTTATTCCAGTGAACCCTTTATCATTCTCCATTTTAGGGAATTTTTAAAAAAAATGGTAAATTTAGGAGGGTGGTAAATTTGAGAGGTTTAAAAAAAATTAACTAATTATTTATTCTTTAAATAATTCCAAAATCATTTTTTTCTTATCAATTATCTTTATTTTGAAAAGTAGACTCTCAATATCTTTAAGTTTATCATAATTATCTTGACAATTATTAATTTCACTTGTAAGGTAGCTTTTTAAGAGTAAAATAGCTAGTCATCGCTTTGTCAATCGTGGGAACATTTTCAACAACCTTTTCTTCAGAAATATCATAATTATTTTTTTCTTCAAGAGTTTCCTTTTCTTCAATTACAAGTTCCAAAATTTCTTCACCTGTAAAGACATCACAGATTTTTAAATCCTTAATTAGATTTAAAATATTTGAAAAATCATTATCGTCTTTAATAAAACTTTCATTTGGATTATATCCTGTCTTTTTCCAACAGTTTTCAATAGTTTTCTTTTCTACATCTTTCCAAGCCCAACTTAAATATATAATTACATCCTTAATTGTAAATTCTTTATATACTTGCTCTGCTTTTTTTGTCTTTATTCAATTTACTAAAAAAATTTGTAATCTGATATTTATAAAACTTTGGTTTAAAGTTTTTAATGATTCCACAATCTAAAGGTTAAGTTTTAAATGTTAAATTTTTTAGTAAAAAAATAATTTTTATATTTTTTTTTATTTAAATGTAATTTTATGACTAGGATAATTGTCCATCAATAATAAAAATGTTCTATCAGTCTTTTTTTAATTTAAATTCCCGATTACATAACCATAAGTTAAATTCGTAGGAAGTCATCCAAGCATTACTATTGGCTGAATATCTGCAGAAATTTTTACGTCAAACCCTTTTAAAGCTCTAGGATTCTTAATTCTACCCAATATCAAAGGAGGAAGTTTCTCATTTCCGTCCATGTTTGTACAAAAAAGAATAGATATTCTTTCTTTACATTTCTTTATACCGTTTCTGGCATTCTTAGCTAAGCTTTTAGAGGGAACAAGTTTATAAAATAATGCGGTTTCATCGCAGTTAAAAATATTATTCTTGCTATATTCAATTGATATTTCAAAAAATGATTTATAATAGTCTCTAAAAGTTACTTCTGAAACCCCGAAACTTTCTCCAGAAAATATTTTATTAGAAATTCTATGACATTTTTTAAATTTTTTTAACAATCCGTTAGAGGCTTTAAAAGAGTTGATATCATGTTTTTTGTGATTTCAAGAGCCTTTTCTTAAAGCAAAGATTCGTTATAAACCTCCTTTTGACTCTAAAAGATCAATCCATTCTGTAAGTTTTTCATTAGTTAAATTATATTTTAAATTTTTTTTTGTTTGTATAAAACTTGAATTAATAGAAGCTTTATCTTGAATTTTTTTTTCATTATCTTTAAAATTTTTAATTGATCTTCTAGATAAATTTTTTCCGAATTACAATTGAGAAAATTTCAGCTATCCTTGAATCTAAAAATTGTGAAAAACTTCTTTGTATATTAGACTATTTCTAGCTTTTCGGAAACTTACAATGATTTTTTCTTAAATTTTTTAAATTTAGCCATGGACAATTAAAAATTTAAAAAAAAATATGGTAAATTTAGAGGTTTGGAAAATTTTAGAGGTTCAATAGAAATTTTAACAATTTAAAAAAAAATTTGGTAAATTTAAGAGGTGGAAAATTATAGAGGGTTCACTGCATTTCTAAATTAACAAAATAAATATTATATTGACGCTATTGGAGTTTTTAATGAAGTTAATATAGGTAAAGACAATGAAATAGAAAATGAACTAAATAATATTCTTTATCTAATTAATTAATAATTTTAATAAAATTTAAAAATATTTTTATTTTCAAAACGTTTTTACCTGTCTCTTAAAAGAAAATAAATACGGTATGTTTATTTATTTAATTAAAATCTTAGCATTTTCACCTTGTTTAAGTATAGAAATAATAAATAGTATTTAAATATGTATTCATACCAAAGCCTTATATAAAATCATATTTTAAGCCAATAAAAAAACTGTATTTTTACAGATTTGAATTTAGTGAAATCTACTTTTTTCCATATTACACTTATCAATCATGATTTATACATAGAAATTAAGTTTCAAAAATATTTTTCATTAAATTTCATTTTCATTGGGTAATCACATAAAATTTGTTGTAAAATTACTTTATATTTAGAGAAGTATTCAATAGGTATTTAAAATTTATTGTTGTTTAGACTTGGATAAAAAATAATTCTTAGTAAAAGTTATGTTCATTATATAAAATTACACTTATAAATGTAAAATTGTAACTATGTAATGAAAATGAATCTCAATTAGCTATTGATTTAAAATAATGATAGATATAAAATCGTTGATAATCTATGACTTGGATTACGGATCGAAAATTGTTCAAATAAGTTTTAAAAAAATTTTAGAAATATAAAAACTAAATTTTTTTGGGATGTATAATAAATTTTTGTTCGTTAATGATATAAAAATTGTATACCCAGTGATTTATAGACTTTTGACAAGAAAAAATTTTGATAATATAAAAATTATTTTTCTAGTAATTCATAGATTTATTATAATATAAAAATTAATTATAATAAAATTGTATCATAATGATTTATAGGTTTATTACAATAACCAGAATTAATTATATGAAAATTGTTCTCATAGTGATTTATAGATTTAACACAATAAAAAACATTAATTATATGAAAATTGTTTTTCTAGTGATTTATAGATTTAAAATAGTAAGAATCATTAATTAAAAGATTGTATGCCTAAATATTTAAAGATCTATTACAATAAAAATAATTTTAAATGAAGATTGTTTTCATAGAGATTTATAGATTTAACATAGTAAAAAACATAATATTCTATGAAGATTCTATACCTAATAATTTTTAGATTTATTACAATAAAAATAATTATTACATGAAAATTGTTTTCATAGAGATTTATAGATTTAACATAATAAAAAACATGATATTCTATGAAGATTGTATGCCTAATAATTTTTAGATTTATTACAATAAAAATAATTATTATATGAAAATTGTTTTCATAGAGATTTATAGATTTAATACAACAACTTTATTAATGATAAGAAAATTGTTTTTCTATAAATTCATAGATTTAACACGATAAAAACATTAATTATATGAATATTTTATTCCTAGTAAAGAAAAAATCGGTTAATTGCATAGGCTTAGGACCAGCACTTTATACACAATCATCTGATTGCCAAAGGACAAACATTATACTTGTTTTCATGTTTTATTGAGAATTCAGTATTACAAAAATATTGAAAAATGAAGCTAAATATTTATTGTAGTGTACATACAGACTTTTAAAAGTTAATTAAAAAGATAAATTAAAAACAATCAGCAAACTGTTAATAACTTTTTGTTCAAAACACTTTCAATTGATTGTTGGCTAGCGTTTAAAGCGCTAGTCTCCTTTAATTTCTTTCTAATAAACAATAACGGATTTAGATCGACGCGAATGAATGTCATTTTTGATCATAAATCTTGTATGCATCAAACACATGCTTATTAGACGGAGAAAAATCTTAATAACTACCGTCGTCTTTGTTTTAATTAAGTATGATTGAGAGCCTTTGACTAGATCTTTACAAATGTCCTCATTTGTTCGATCGCCTTCGAACAGTACGTTTTTGTCTACCCGAAAATATGCATTGTACTACTAAGCAGTGATAAAGATTGATCATAAAACTCTGTCTGATGAGTAAGCCAAAAAAGGTTCGTAGCTAACATGCGGTGTTAGCCCTCTTAGAAAGCAGTTCTAGATTGTGTTTTTAGTCACTATCTTCCATCCTGCACTTACGTACTGAATTGCATTCAAGATCGTGACTTCTTAAGAGCGATCTTATGCCGTACTAATACGCACGTCGATTCGGACCAATATTTTCTGTAAAAGTTTTTTCTGGTAATGTTATTTTAGGTTTCTGATGATACCTTGATCGAGTGGTTGTATTGAAAAGTAGTGTTTGATGCTTAAACCACTAGCTCGACAGCCTGAAGCTTGACACTGAGGCAGTGCGCAGCACAGTTGTCTAATAACAGACACACTCTACGAGTCTTTAATTTTATTGTTCAATCGAACTTTATGAGCGACTCTTTAAATAGCGCCGCGGTGATCAATGCATTTTTATTTGCTTTGTAAGTTACGGGTAAAGATTTTGCATGTTTCATGCAACCTGGCTTTGCTGAATGTCCTATAACAAGTAATTTACGTTTGTCTGTTGTCAGTAAATGGTGAGTCTTTCCTTCGCTTTCTTATTCCCTGAAGGCTTAAGAACTATCTTGCAAATTGTGCACTTAGGAAGAGCAAAAAAATATAAATCTGTTTCATCACAGTTATAGATGTGCATCACTCTGTATTTGACGTGAATATCAGGCTATACTTTTGTTAGCAAATGTTCAGTTGCAGTAGAATCGTTGTCTTGGTTTTCGATATGCCGCTTCTTAAACACTATGCCAACACGCTCACGTCAGCGTTGGACGGGGCTAAGTGATGTATGAAAGTCTATAACACCAAGCATTTGGCCAGTTTTTTTTTGATTTTTCTAACAACATGGGACCGCTGATGGGAACATCATTTTCTCTTGCTTGCTTGTAAAATTGCAACATCGCATTATACACGTCTTCATGCAAACTTTCTTTGATTCTTTTTTTTGCAGGATTAGAATTCGATTGATGTGCTGCTATTAATTTATCCTTATTGGTCAAAATTTGTAAAATTTATGATTGATAAACACCAACATTTTTTTAGCAATTTATTTTTGTAGTATTTTCTTTTCTTCTTCTTGAAAAACGAGTACTTTTTGCGCTTAACTCAAATCTTTGCTTTTGATTGTTTTCTCAGACATTTTGTAATCGGGATTAAAAGCAAAACGGTTAATTTTTAAATTTCTCGATAAGTTGAATTTAACTTGCATAACGTCACCCTATAAGTACAAATTTTTGTTCACAATTACATCAATTAAATATTTTTCCCACTTTATTGAAAAAAGTTATTATTTCGAGTAGACTACATTTCTGCATTTGTCTGAAAGTCAGAAAAACCAAAGCAATTAACACCTGACATTTATTGAGAATATTAAAACTGTTTTCACGCACATGGAATATGTGATTAAATGGTTCTGGACTGATGATTTACATGCAATTATCTGGTATGTGATTAACCGGTAGATATAACTAATGCCATAAAAGAAATGTTTCGGGATTTTGAAAATTCATGTAGTTATCCGATTTATGCGTTAATCCGGTATACAATTAACCGATTTTTTTTGTAATTAATAGATTACAATATAAATGCTAATTATATGAAGATTGTTTTCATTGTGAATTATAAATTTAATAAAATAAAAAAATATTAATTATATGACAATTATTTTCAGTGATTTATATATTTATTACAATAAAAATATTAATTATATGAAAATTGTTTTCATAGTGATTTATAGGTTTAACACAATGAAAATATTAATTATATGAAGATTTTTTTCATAGTGATTTACAGATTTATTACTGTATATTAATTATATTCAAATTGTTTTCATAGTGATTTATTAATTTATTACTGTGTATTAATTATATGAAAATTGTTTTAATAGTGATTTATAGGTTTAACACAATAAAAATATTAATTATATGAAGATTGTTTTCATACTGATTTATAGGTTTAATATAATAAAAATATTAACTACATAAAAATTGATTTCATAGTGATTTATAGATTTATTACTGTATATTAATTATATGAAAATTGTTTTCATAGTGATTTATAGATTTAATACAATAAAAATACTAATTATATGAAAATTGTTTTAATAGTGATTTATAGGTTTAACACAGTGATGTCCAAACTTATTTTTACCTGGGCCAAAAAATTAAATTTAGATTATTCGGTGGGCCAAAAATTTTTTTTGGCTATCATAATTAAAAGTATTAATGCAAATAATACAAAAGATTGAAATTAAGTATAAATTTATTTTATTACTGATTAAATTTAACTCATTTTTAATTCAGTTTTGTATAAAATATAGAAAAAATATATTATATTTAATTGTGGTGCGATGGATGAGCTTGGATGGTAGATGCCAGTTTTGTAATATTTGGTTCAATTTTTGATGTTGAAATTCTTAAAATGTCTTGCAAATGTTTATCTGATAGTTTGTTTCTGTTGTTCGTTTTAGCATTTTTCATTTTTGAATAATTTTGCTCT
>CAKKLC010005853.1:57665-81794 GCA_918559645.1 Ceratonova shasta | reverse complement strand
TATACGAAAAAAAAAAAAAAAATTTGTTATATTATTTACTAAAAATATGCTCTTAAATACACCCAAAATTAATTTTACTCTTTATATGAATTTTAGTAATAAATATATATATAGGTTTTATTTATACACATCCTATTGATAATTAAGTTACTAAAAATCTTTATTTAAAAAAAATAAAAATCTTTGCTTAGTTTATAAATCAAATCCACTAGAAACTGTTTAAGTTTATTTGATATTTCCTAGATTACTGTTTATATTTATGCAATAGGAATCTAGTTATTTGGAAAAATTCTTTCCAACTTTAAAAATTTTATATTTGATAGTTAGAAACTAAGTATATATTATTGATTAAATTGTTATTTGCATTATAATAGCTTATATATTTCAAGAACTAGATTATTTTTGGATTGGTTATTTTTCATGTAATAATTTGCTATATTTGATACATCTATTTATCAATTATTTTTGTTCGATTGAAATAAATTTGTTTTACTTTGTATTATACTAGAAATTCCAAAATTTTTTTAAGGTTTATTTTTAAAAATTAATTTGGAAACTTTAAATAAATCTTTTATATGTGATTTCGGTGTTGGATGGTTAAAAGTATCAATTAGATTTACTTACGGTAGTATCATTAATACTCGATTTAAGCAACAATTAAAAATTACTTGTGTACTTAGAAAAACATTATTAAAAGGTTTTATATTGATTTTAAAAATATCTTACTTCAAAAATATTCCTTTAGGCTTCTTTTTAAATAAAATTTCATGAAATTCTTACCTTTTACTTTTGTTGCATTCGCCTTGCTATTAAAAATTATAGAAAGATCTAAATTATTCACTTATTTTTATATACTATTTGGTTGTCACAATAAAATTAAAGCAATTTATAATGAAGTTTTTTTAAAATATTAAATAACTAACAAAAAAATAAGCATGTAAAATTTTACTGTATTTATGAGTTTATGACTATTATCAAAATGTATTTGCAAAACTTTGCTAAAAAAAACAATTAATTTTATAATATTTTACCTTCAAAAATGAATTTAAAAAAATAACTTTAAAATAATTTTGTTTTCTTAATATAAGTACTCCTTCTATCGATTAGAAAATACCAGTTGTACAAATTTATAGGTAAAATTCATAATTTCGTTTTAAAATAAACGTTTTATTTTAAAATATACTTCATTTTATTTTTCTATTTATATGTGAGATACTTTAAATCGTACTTTGAATATAATGTAAAATATAACTTTTTTAGTTAATAGTTTTTCATTAGAAATTATTTCTTTGATACATTATTTTTTTTAATTTGGTAATAATCAAATATTTTAAAATTTTATTAATTATTTTCCGTTTGAAAATTGAAATAAAACGATTTTTTAAATTAATAATTAAGGAAACAAATAATTCTTTTAATTACAATAATGTATAGTTTTATGATTTTAAATACCAATAAATTAAAAAAAATATAATATTTTTTATTTTACTTAGAAGAAATTATTTGGAATATGCCAAAAGATAATTAATTTTTTAAAAAAACCTTTTAATAAATTTATGCAGGTATGATGAAAAAAAAGTACTGTTGTGACAATATTTACTTTTTTGCACTCATTGACGATTTTTTTACACAAAATAAATAAATTGGACTTTTTTTAATCATTATCTCTATTTAATTTGACTATATGGGAAATATTTATCCTTTAAAATTTTTCACTTTGGTATAATTATGATACTCATATTGAGGAATGTGGTGCGTGCACATTATAAGGCCGTTTTGAAAATTTTTAAAAAAAATAAATAGTAATAAAAATTTTTAAAATACATTCAAAAAAAATTAAAAAAATTTTTTAATTAAAATGAAAAGATCATTAGTTATTTTTCTTTTATCAACTAAACTATACCTCCATAAAAAAACAATGAAATGAAATAGTAAAAGATCATGTTTAATACCATTTTTCTTTTAGTTGTTTTTAAATGCGACCAAAGACCTTATATATTTTATGTATTGACAAAAGGACTTTAAGGGTTCACAAAATTATAAGAACGATTTACTTTATCATGATGAAAAGATTTATCTCTCAGGGCACATCCTTAGGCTCTCCATTCATCCGTATATATTATAAACCTTTTATATTAGAAAATATAATATTCTTTAAACTAATAGCATCTATTTTTTCAGTAACTTGCATAAATACCTTCCTTGTTCCCTCTCTATTCCACCAACAACCAAATATCCATTTGAAATACTTCCTCTATTATATTTTATTTTGAAAAATAATGATTTATCAACTTATACAATCTTAGAATTTCCTTCTAAATCAACTCCTCCGATTTTCTCATAAGTAAAAATAAGATTTTCAATTATTTTCTATCTTATAAAATTTTAAAATCAGAAACAAAATTTCTACACACTTCATTTTTAAACTTAAATCTAATATTTCATTCTTTGAAGCTAATCCCACTAATAATTTAAAAATATTTTTCAATTTAATTTTGAATTTTCAAAAATACTTTTTTCTATTATAGTTTTTGAAACTTTGCAAGTTATACATCTCCAAAATACTCCATAAATTTTATTTTTATTATTTTGTAAATTCAATAAGTTCTTGCATTTATTAAATTTTATTTTGTTCTTTATCGAGCCCATTTTATCAAGGTTTTCAATTATTAAATTTTTATCCCAAAGTTTATCAAGTTCATCATCAGTAACTTTTATTTTTATAATCTCTTCGTCACATAAAATTAATTCAAATTTTACAATTTCTTTTTTTTTTCCAATTCTTACCATAATAGGGTTTAAAATGTTATCAAAAAGGCCTAATAATGTGGATGCGCCAGGAATTTATTTTAATTTAAAATTTTAAAAATTTATATCACAAGTACACAAATATATGATATTTCTTATACTATATATTTTGATACAGTTATCAATTAGTGTTGAAATATATATAGTATTCTAAAATGATTTTATAACTTAAAATTCTTTTTTATAAAATTATAGTTTATTTTGTGTTAGTTTGGTTGAATATTAAACAAAATAGTTTATATTGTCGTTTTAACATTAATTTATTATTTTCAAAAAAAACTTTTTAAAATATTTTGAACTCTATTAAAGTAAAACCCCTCCACAACGAACAAGTTGGGACCGGAAATATCACCCCCTATAACGAATTTTTCGTTATAGTGGGGGAGCATAGAAAAATACAAATAAAAAATTTAAAAAGAAAACCAATAAAGATACTTAAAATAAGCTACTTATTTATTGAATCATTTAATAAATGTTCCAATTCAAAAATTTTAATGGATAATGATGGCTCCGCTAAATATAATTTTCCTTTTTTACCAATTAAATATTTTTTAGGCTTTTTTTTTAAGTTTGGTTACTCTTTCTGTTTCTGGAAATTTAATTGATTCTTATAGTGCAAAAGCTGCAATTTCAAAGGTTCCTCGTTCAAAAAAATTATGTTTTGAATACAATCACATATTGTACCATCAAATGCACGTTAAAATGATCTTTATGTATGCTATTTATCGTTGACATCATATTTATCTCTTCTTTAAAATAAGAACTAAAGGTTGTTGTTGCTTGGTCAAGATGATAAGTATATATTTTTTTGAAAAAATTAATTATTGTAATATTCTTTACTTGTTTCCATGCACATTTATTATGCTGAATTGCACCAAATACGTTAAAATTAGAAATATTGATTTTTAATGTATCGGGTGTTAATGAAAAAATGGAATTTAAAAAGTCTTAGCGAAATTTTAGTCTAAAATTATAAATTATACCTTTATCAAATATTTGAATGAGCGAGGTTGTATTAGAAGGTAAGAAATAATAATTCAGTATTTGAATAGTTTGGGATAGCATGTGAACTACAATTGTCAATTATCGCTAGAATTTTACGATTTTTGGATATAAATTGGTTATCTATATTTTCAAAATAAGCTTTAAATATGTCCTTTGTAATCCAATCTTACAAATAATGATCATAACGAACGCCCAATCATTCCATATTAATATTTTGAATGCTTTTGGTGATTTGCTAGTTCCTATAACAAGCAGATCGAGCTTTTCACCAGTTTGGCTGACTCCAAACATAATTCTACGGCTATTTTTAACCTTTTTTAGTCCCTCGATCTTATAATTGTTTTTTGCAATTGTTCTATCAGGGAAAAGTTTCCACAAAAATCCGGATTCATCAAAATTAAATATATTTTTGGGCTCATATCTCTGCACTTTTGTTACGATGCATCTTGAAAATTCTTTGGCTGCATGTTTATTAGCACTTCAGCTTTCTCCGACTATTTTTCTTGATGACATTCGGTGTGTATTCTGATATTTATACAGCCAACCCTTTGTGCCTTTATATCCCGGAATGTCATGTTCTTCTGAATATCTGATTACTGTATTTTTTAGTATCATTCCTGATATTGGAAATGATAAAGTGTTGAACTGTACAACAAACTGTTCCATGAAGTTTTCTAACTCCAGATTTTTAATTTTTGACGTTTTTCTTTTAGATTTAGGATACCTCTTAAAGTTGATCCTGATATCCCATGATCTGGTTTTATTTAACTTTTTTTGACGACTTTCTTATAAGAATCAATCATTTCAAGTTTTTTTTAACATATATTGACTGCCTTTTTCTTGTTGTACCCATGCGTTAACGAGAGGTAATTTTATTTTTAAAATAAATTTACATAGATTTATAAAAAAACAAGAAATATTCGTTTAAGGAGGTAACCCTAAAAATTAAAAAAGCTGATAACCTCCTAAATTTATTACCAGGCGAGTTCATACAAAAACTTAACATAAATAAAAAAACTGCAGTTTATTTTAATATCATTTTTTAATTTTAAAAAATTTTAATGCATTTTTCTTGATTTTAAACTCGATTTTTTTTGTTTTGAAGACTTTTTGTTCCTTACATAGAAACTTTCGTTATAAGGGGCTTTACTGTATTAGTCTTACAAAGGCAAATATATTTTTTTAATTTTGAGAAATTCATTTTTATTTTCATCTGTTTCTAACATTTTTAGGTTTTTTTTGTATTCTTTGCAATTTCATAATCTATTAATTTTTAATTATAAAAATATTACATATATTCATTAAGTAATGCTTATTATAATAAAATCTATCTCATACGATGACAACAAAGCAAGTATGAATTAGTTAGTGAAAATTTGATTCTTAAATTTTTACTTTTATTTCGAAATAATCATTATTATTTTTTAATTAGTTTAATTAAGTGGGTCCTTGAATGAATTATATATTTTATATGATAATCATATTTCTTTCAAGTCTCACATACTGTTTATTTTTTTTATGAAATTTCCAAAAATTGTTATATATTAAGAATGAACTTTAATTTTTAGAGAATTGTTAACTTTGATCGGATAAATACGCAAATTGTCATCTAAAAATTAATTTAATTTAATTAAATTAATTAAATCATGAATTTCTTGAAACTCTCTACGACAGCCAATATTTTTAAACTATAATTTATTTAATAAATAAGTGATAGAACTTCTATATAAATCTTTAATGTTTTATTAGCAATTTTATTTTATTCCACGATGATTCAATTGTTTGTGTATTTGCGTGTGATAGTGGATAAACAAAATTCTGAGAATTATTTCTAAGAAATATTCGGTAACAAAGATTACCTAAATCGCCATATTATCTCCAACTATCACTATGAATAATAGAACTCAGATGGCAAACTTGATGAATTATTGGAATTTTAGTATTCCCAGATCGATCATTGACATTTTTAAAGTAAACCTTGTCTGGAGAATTTACAGTATCTGAAATGCGAAATACCCAAATTTTATTTTCAGGGTAAGCACCAACATGATCTTTTGGCTTTTGTCAAAATAAAGTTTCATCAATTTCAGACTACACGGTTTCCGCAGAGTTGAACAGGATTAACAATAAAATAATTTCTGCACAACGAACGAAGTTTGAAAACAACACCCTACAAGCTATCATGAGAACAAGTCAGTGATTTGCGGATTTTTCCACGAAAGTGATGAATTATCTAAAAATGTTTTAAAAAGAAAAGAAAAATCTATTCTTCTAATCTAAATTTATAAATAATTGCACAAGCAAATAAATAATAAAATTAAGGTATTTTTTCATATTTTTTTAAATTTCTTTAAGTTTTTTTAATAGTTGATGAAATATCTTATTTTTAATGCAGTTTTTCTGATTCTTTTGTAAGTTTAGCATAAATAATCAGATCAATCTTTCTAAGCTATCATACCAAATTTGAAACGATTGCGAAGAATTATAACAATTATTAAATGCATTATGGAATCCTTTACTATTATTAGTTGTTAAATGGATATTTCGATATATTCTTTCATAAGAATTCCATATTTTAAATTTTTTCTTTTGATAAATAATTTTCTGTTATTAAATTTAAAAACTCATTTATATTTCTACTATCAAAATCTTTTATAAAATTCTAATTTTTTTATGATAATTTTATATCCATCTGTGATATCTTCAGGTTTTAAGAAAGTAAGTCAAAGAATCAATCTTATATTTGTATTAAACCTTTGATTTTCATTATATTAACCCCTCAGCTTAAATTTTTGAGAATTTTTCTTAAAATATCTGTCCCATATTTAAAAAGACATTATTAAATTTTAATTATTAGGAATTTTTTTTGTAAATGAATTATAGATAGCTTTTTCAACATCAATAATTAAATTTTTAATATTTAAATCTGGAATAAGTTCGTTAATTATAGAAATCATATGAATGTATAAATTTTGTTCTTTAGATATTAATAATAAAAATTTCTTAAGAAAATGTATAAAATAAACTTTAAAAGTAAATGTAAAAATTTGCTTGAATCCAGACCGTGCTGAGTTAAAAGTTCCACCACAAATAATATTTTCTGAATTTCTAATAAAGTATATTTTTGATGAATCAAATATAATTATAATTCGTTCTAAATTATTAATTCCTGAATCAAATTAAATAAATTTTGATTTTCTTATTGTTTGAAATTATACATATATGGAATATCACTTTCATTTGATTGTGAAGGCAACGAATTTTTCTTATAATTTCTTATGTTTCTTCTTATCGAAGAATCAAAAGGCATATATGATCTTTGAATATTATTAAGATTTTTAAATGCCTCAGAAATGATTATGTTATTTTTAAGATTCTTTTCAATGGAACTTTGTTTTAAAACATACAATGCCTTTGTAATTTATATTTTATTATAAGAAATTGATATATGGTTATGATCTTTAGAATTTATGATACTTTTTTATCATCATTTAGAGATATACAAGCTTTACAATCTTTTTTTATGCACCTCTAAAACTTGCCTATATTTAACTTTTTTGCAATATAATATTTAAATCCATTGATGATTAGATTGATTTTACCTATATTTGGAAATTTTATTTCTAAATTAATTTCAGTATTGAATTCAATATTGTGTAAAATTTTTTGTCTAATTAAAACTTAAAAATGAAAATTTTTTTGAGGAAAATTCCGCTTTTGCGGTGTTTTCCCCGCACGTTATGAATAAATATAATTTCTACACAATGAACCAAGTTTGAACAACAAAATGCTTCGAGGTTTTATTAAAACAAAAATCTTCTGTCAAGATAAGTCTCATTTGTGTGTTATTATGCCTTTTCCGTAATATTTTGGTCAAATTATTAAGTGGAATTTTAAAATCTTAAAAAAAATTGTTTTTACCCATTGAAACGTATTTTTATATTTTTGATACTTTTTGTTCATGCATCTCCATGCAAAACCATCTGTTTTTCTTGCATATATAACTTCTTTTAAACTATAAGAACGGCTTGAGCATGGTTTTATGTTTGGAATCACTCCTTTACGTTCCCAAAAGATAAAGAAATTTGAATCGGAGATATTGAAGCCATTGCAAATAAAATCTCTTTTTGATCGCTTTGAACTTTTCAGTTTTAAATATTTTATTTCTGAATTTTCTTTCACAATGCCAGTTTTATAAAAAATATCTAATTGATCGCACTTCTTTAGTTAGATATTCTAAAAGAATTTGATTTATCTGTACTAATACTTTTTTTAATTTTCTTAATCAAAAATGGTTGATGCTAGTTTTAAAACTAAGAAGTATATTATAAATTACCCTCAAATCTTGAATATAAGTATGGGTTATACAAAAAAAGTGGAATTTTATTTAAAATTACGCTGTATGGCTTATAAACGAGATCAAAATACCCTTAAATCTTGTATATGAACCGTGGCTTGGACAAAATGCTGATTATATTCGACATTTTAGGCTAATTTTTTTAGAAGTAGCTTTGAATATTTCAACGAAATCAACATTGATTATGATATTTAATATTTATAAAAATAGATTTTATTATTATCATAATGATTATGTTTTCAAATATTCAATAACATGAACTTTTATCATGCAGGAGAAAATCTTAATTTTTTACTTTTTAATACTGAAAATATGAATGCAAAAGATCACTTCAAGTTTGAATTTATTTTAAATTTTAGATACAAGAGTAATTATCAACCTTTTTAAATTTCGTTTTCTAAGAGTGGTGCACATTTTAAACCTGTTTATTTTACCATTCTAAATTATTTTCATCAATACAATTTAATTTTGGTTATCTCATGACTTCAAAAATTATTAGAAATGATTAAATTGTAGCTGTACGACTAGTAATTTAATCTTTTTCTTCAAGGTATAATAAATTCTGAATATAATTGTAAAAGGAATTCAGATTTTATTTTAATACAATGTTTCATCTCTTTTTCATTAGTATTTCGACCTTAATCATCATCCTTATTTTTTTATGCATAAAAGAATTATGACTAACATAGTCTATACGATGTTTGATAGTGTTGTTAGCCATATTTGAAACCTTAGCAAATATTTGTGAATATGCAATTCATTGTTTATTTATTATTATTTTTCTTAAAAATAAGTTCTTTAATGTAGTTGTCTTCATATTAATATAATTTTTATATTGAATTGTTAAAATAAAGCATCTTCTGTTATCCATTTCAGTACCGTCTACATTAAATTGTTCACCTATAATGTTAGTCTATTATATTTCCTTTTTATAAATAAACATTAACAGATTTCAATCATTTTCCTTATACCATTAGAGTCCCTACAGCTTTATACGAAAGTTGAAATAATTTACATTAATTTGACAACGATGGCAGAACGTGATTATTTTGACAAACTGATAAAATTATTTTATATGTGATTTCATCAATTGAAATAATATATTTATTTTATTACATTAAAAATATTTACATGAAGATAAATCTAAATAATTTTATGAACCTTCAAATTCTTATGGTTTTTTCATATACATTGCATCCTACGACACCATCTATATTGGTCGGATGCTTTTTTTGTCCCAATAAAAATCCTGAAACCTAAAAAACAAAATTTTATTTGAATTACTTGAATGTTTATAAAAATCAAATGATCTACTTTAACGATAATAATTTATTATTTTGGTTATTTTTGGACCAACAATCTTAAAAACATTTTTCATTTTATGCTCTAAAATATATTGTCGTTTGAATTTTTTGAATAAATTAATTGATCAATAATTGCATTATATCTTATATAAACATTAACTATATTTTTAAAATCTTTAAAAATTTTGTTTGTACAAGATCATTATTTCTTAATTGTATCCAATGAACATCATATACATTTGAGTTTATTATATAGAGCATAAATTAAAAATTTCTTATTAAAATTGGATCATTTTGGTAAATGTGTTTGCTCAAATAATAATATATTGATTAGAACTTATTTCTTATATATATAATTATTTTGATATGTACTAAGATGTTCTGGTGCTTTATTTATTAAAAAAAGTGGATCTGAAAAAAAAAGCCTAAAAAAATTAAATCATATAAATTCTGTAAAAAGTTTATAAAACTAATAAATAAATTTGAAGAAATATATTAAATCCACATATTATGATTAAAAGAACAAAATTAAACTAAATAGAAAGAAATAAATTTAATCTCTTAATTTCATCAAACGAAAATATGAATCAGGTAATGTCGTCTTATTATTCCATTTCCAGATAAATTCGGTAAGAAAATCTGGTCTCTTTAAAGTTTCAACCCCCATGCGACATTTATCTTCGTTTTGAGCAAATTATTGAAAGCTTCTACATGTTGGGTATGCACCCCCGTATCCTTATCAACAAATCTATACTTATGATAGACAGACCCGTGAATATAACCGAGTTTACTTAAAAAACTATAACTTTTGTGTTCATCAGTATGGATTGTGCTGTTATCCTATACATGAGTTTGGATATTGGTAGTATAGTTATTGCTTGTTTATTGGGCATTACTTCTGCCAAAAACATTGTTATATTGCCCAAACTCTACAATACACAAAGCATCAGTTTTATTTGATGGCGACCTTCCACGATGACTTTTGCATTTGTAGTTCATCATCGTTTCGTCGATCTGAACTACAGTTCCAGGACCACCAAGCTTTCTCAAGGCAACATTTTCCAATCCCATATTGAGCCTTTATTTATTAATAATTTCTCGAAATGTAGGTTTAGATATTACGAGGGTAGAGCATATTGAATGCTGTGTTTGTCGCCCGCTTAATCGCAAAACTACTCTAACAATAGTTCTTAGCTCTAACCCAAACCCAAAGAAAAAAGAGTCTGTTCTAACAGATTTTCTCTTCTTATAATTGCTGCAACTGGTTGAATAACAACGCAAGGCATACCCATCGCCATAACTAGACAATTTTTCATACTTCATAGCATCATTGGAACTTCCAGAACAAAGGATTTATTTTTTAAAAAACTCGTACTCAAACATGAATGAACACACTTCTTCATCATTTATACGTACTAAGCTATCCTCTGTTTGATTAATATTCATACAAGGGGTATAAAAAATTAAATTTAAATATTTTCTTGTAATATGGTTTTAGAAAGCAATGAAAAAAAAGTGTCAAATCATTTTTGTTACAATTAAAATCATTATTATTTTTTGATGATTTATTTGATATGTAATAAGATATTCTGGTGCTTTTTTATTAAAAAAAGTGTCAAATCATTTTTGTGACAATTAAAATCAAATTTTTGATGATTTATTTGAACAGAAAACTGATTTTTATGAAATTTATTTTATTAAATAAAATTTGATGTTTCGAAATTGCTTTTGGAAAATAGGAATACATCTACTTGATCGAAATTAATAAATATTTTTGAATATCTCAAGTTTTATCTTACTTATCTTTATCCATAAAGAAATACACCTTTGATATATTTACACTTTTTAAGGCTTTTATCATTTTAATAAGTTTCAATGATTATTATAAATTATCAAAATCTAATAATTATTATCATCTTTATTCACAAGTCCTATCTTTTTTAAAAATACATAACGTTGTTTTGATATTAATATTATGGTTAATAATAATTGAATAATGCGACTATATCTAATAATTTTATCTAAATCCAAATAATGAAATATTCCATCAAAAATCTGTTTTTAATTTATAAAAGCCAATATTTTATTGTAACCATATTTATTGTTATAAAACAAACAATATTAATAAAATTTAAATTTACATTATAAAACAACGTTTGAAAGTAGTTTATTAAAGATATCTAATTATACTTCTCTATTAACTCGATGTATGTTTATTAACTCTAATTTTTATCAAATTCTGATTTTTGAGTAACTATAAATTCAAGCCTATTATTAACATTATAATGAATATACCTTAATCTTTATAAAATACCATCGCCATTCTGTCATGTAAATAATTCTACCAAATTTATATATTTCTTTGATAAAAACATAGAGTTATCTGCTATTCATTTAGATATATTTTCCTGTTTATAAAATTTTATTTTATTTACTTGCTTAAAAATTCAATTTTTTAATTCTTCCTTTTTTATATTATTTAGCTAGAAGAAACAATAAAATTAATATTATGCAAAAGCTTGATGATACCATCTTGCCTTTTGAGATTATGTTCCCTACGCCTCTTTCAAACATGGATGAGTTTAAAGTGAAGCTATTTACATGTTGCTATCTATTTTATTTTAAATTTAATATTGATAAAAAGTTCAAAATAATTGAGAATATGAAGAAAAACCAAAAAAGTCTTCCAATTTATCGTTTTAAAGATGATATCTTAAACTCTATAAAAAACAATCAAATTGTTATTATAGCTGGAAACACTGGATGTGGAAAATCGACACAGGCACTATTATATATAATTAATTAGGTCCCACAATATTTATTAGAAAACGGTTATACTAAAATAGCGTGCACTCAACCAAGACGTTTAGCTTGTATATCACTTTCAAAAAGAGTATGTTATGAATCTTTGAATGAATTCAGTAACAGAATCGGTTATAAGGTTTGTAAAAGTTGTCAACTTTAGGTCAGATTTGATACAAATATCAATCAAAATGAGACTGATGTTGTTTTTATAACTGAAGGTCTAATACTAAGACAAAATTTAAATGACACCAACTTTGATATTTACAATGTAATAATAATGGATGAAATTCACGAACGTCATTTAAATACAGATTTTCTTCTTGGCTTAATGAAGGATATCCTTAAAAGAAGAAATGATTTAAAGCTTATTTTAATGTCAGCCACAATCAACGTAAACTTGTTTCAAAATTTTTTTGGAAGTGAAACTCCGATTTTACAAGTATAAAAAATTAAATTGCTTAGATTCCTGGAAGACTTTTTCCTATCGAGATTAAATACATTCAAAACAATTCAGTTTTAAAGGATTCCTTTGATCCATCTCCCTATATTAGAACCTTGCAATATATTGATAAAAATGTAAGTTATTTTTTTCTATTGATTTTAATTTTTATTCTAAACTAATCATTTATCTTTAGTTTGATGAAAATGAATATGGCGATGTTTTAATCTTTCTAAGTGGAGTCAAAGAAATCAATATGTTAGTAGAAGCAGCTAAGAGCTATGACAAAAAATCTAAAAAATGGCTTATTCTACCTTTACATGGTTTGCTTAGTGCTGAAGAACAAGATAAAATCTTTGATTACGCCCCTAAAGGTTATAGAAAATGCATAGTATCTACTAATATTGCGGAAACATCAGTTACAATAGACGGAATCAGATTTGTTATTGATAGCGGTAAGGTTAAAGAACTCAACTACGATGCCCAATTAAAAATTAATAGATTAAAAGAATTTTGGATCAGTCAAGCTAGTTCTGAACAAAGGAAAGGAAGAGCTGGAAGAACTGGACCTGGTGTTTGTTTTAGGTTATATAGTGAACAAGATTTCATTTCCATGGAGCAATATTCTTTAGCTGAAATACATAGAGTTGCCTTACATACTTTACTATTACAATTAAGCAGTATTGGTTATACTGATATTGAGAAATTTTGTTTTGTTGAAAATCCCATGAATCAATCTATCGAACAAACTTATAATGAACTTATTCAAATGAATATTGTGGAAGCAGAAGGCACAATTACAAATCTTGGGAAATTTTTAGTGAACCTTCCGGTAGATTTTTCTATAGGTTGCATGATACTTTATGGATGTTTGTTAAAAATAGTAAAATTTATTTACTTTATTTAGAGTGGTCCTACTTTGGTAATTGCATGCTCTTTTACTATAAAATCAATATTTAAACAGCAGATAGATCAAAAACACTTTGATCCTGGGAAAAACTTTAATTTAAATAATTTCTATAATAATGTTGACGGAGATGGCTTTCTGTTTATGAGATTTTTCTCTGAATGGTTACGGATGAAGCAAATAAACTCCAGCAAAAGCCATCAATGGGCAAAAAAATACGGGATTATTGAGAGAAGATTTTACGATGTTGTTCAGTTGTCAATGCAACTTGAAGGATTATTAAGATCAAAAGGAATGATTAAAAAATCTAAAAACAGAAATTTTTTAAACAGTTACATGAAAAATAACTTGAAAAGTTTAAAATCTGAACTAAATCAGGGAACTCGAAAACGTAGATTTTTGGATATTGAGGAATATTATGATAGTGACCATGAGGAAAATCCAAGTAAGCACAATAAATTTCCCATTAAACCTCATGAAATGGATCTTTCCAACTTGGATAATTTGCCTGATTCTCTTAAGGTTAAAGAAATAGAGTTTCTATTATTAAACTCTGGAGCGATGTTGAATGACTGTTTCCAAGAAAAGATGGATTCAAATAAGGTTATTTTGTTACAATTTATTTTGTCAATTGGTTTATATCCGCAATATGCAATTCCAGATGATATAAATTCTTCCAGAAGGGAATTTGATGCATTTTTTCATCTAAAAAATAAACAATATTTGGAGATGCACCCTAATTGTGTTTTTTCTTTAAAAAAGAACATTCTAAGAGATTTGAGACAAAATTACGTTATCTTTTTCGGATCTTTATTAGAAACAACAAAACCTTATCTGCTTAATTGTTATTGTGTACCTTTATTACAAACACTATTATTAGTGGCTAAATCCATTGATACTAATGATAATTGTATCAAGATTATTTTTGATGATTGGATAGAGACAACATTTGAAAGCAGTAATGAAATTATGAAACTAATAAAAAAAGCTGTTAAAATTCGTGTAAACCTAGATTTTATCCGGGAACATTTTCTTCAATTATTTATTGGTGATACAAGTAAAGATGATGAAATGAAGGATATTAAAAGAAAAAGGAACAAATTAATAGTGTCCATAATTAGTTTTTATAAACTTAATATTAAATATACCACAAAATACATATCATCTGTTGATAGAAGCACATTATACAAAGGATTTGTAGAAGATAATGAATACTCTAATGAATTTATTGAATATATTCGTGAAAATAAAATTAAGATTGAAAATGATGAATTTAAAGGAGGAATGAAGATACATTCATTTCTTAGATATGGTTCAATAAAAAGTAAAAATGAAGATATTTTGTTAAAAATGAACTATTGTGAAAAATGTAAAGATAATTTATTACTAAATGTTGCTGATTTTGATCACCATGTAAACTTGTGCAAAGGAATTGAAGTAACATCTAATGAAGTTATAGATGGTCATAAATGTAACAAATGTCAAAAAATTATTTCTAAAAATACCTTGGAAATAATAAGACATAATGCAGAATGTCAATAATTTTTAATATTTATTGAATAAACTGAGTAAAATTTTGTGAATTATGTTGTTAATTTTAAATATACTTTTGTAATAAAAAAGATGTATTATAATAGTTGTCTTTATAAAAATTTCTACTAAAAGATAAATCTGTTGTGTATTCATTTAAGAATTTTAAAACTTCATTTATATCGAAATTAATGTTTATTACTAAAATTTTGTCACAATATATCAATGTTTTTTTAACCAGTTCAAAATTAAGGAATTATTAAGGCTTGGTAATTTATAAGTTAAGATAAAACACTGATATAAATAGTTTAAATCGTTCTGTTTCAAAAATCTGAATTTACTTATAAAATAATTAATTATTGTGTGTACAGAAGAAACCCGATTTTCTAAAATTGCATATTTCTAAACATTTTTTTTTTAAAATTGATTCTTAACAACATTTTAACAAAAAATAGAATTAAAACAGGAAGAATAAAAAATATTTAGTATTTATTTTGTTATTATAGTAATTTTAAAGCTATAAAACAAACATTTTTTTGCGATACGGGTTAATTTAAATGATTTTAAAATTTTCAAGAAGATAGCAAACAAGTATTTAATAAAAATTCAGAAATAGTTTATAAATTCTAATAAAAAATCTTTACTATAAAATCTCGAATATAAGCCGTATGTTTTATAAGCCACACTCCTAGTTTTAAATAGAATTCTAATTTTTTTCCGTATAAGGCGCGGCTTAAATACGAGATTTTAAAGTATTATGTTATCGTGTATAAACAGCACCACGTAATTTTAAATAGAATTCCACTTTTATTGTGTTAACAGCTGTTTATATACGAGATTTTAGGGTAATACTATATATTCTTTAGGTAGTTGCTATGATGCACAAGATACTCGAAAAAAACGTAATATAATAAGACTACTTTAAAATTGCATTTTTAACATTACTTGGTCTGAAAGGAAATCAGAATAAGGTTGCTGAAAGTATAACATCAAATATTAAAAAAAATAAAGATGAAATTATTAATTACTTTTTAACATAAAAAATAAATGTTAAAGTTTGAAATTAAAAAACAAAGTAACTATCCTTATGACGAAAAACTTGATAAAGCTTTTATTTAATTCTTCTTATAAAAAAAAGTGTTGGTATTTCAATAAGTTGTTATTTATTATTAGGAAAATCCTTATGTTTTTTTAAAAGATAAATGTAGAAAAAGAATTAAAGTCAAGAACAAATTAGTTTCATAATTTAAAAACAATATATGGATTTCTCAGAGATTAAAACACATAGAACAGACTTTTTACTAATAAATAATTAGATAAAATCTTCATAAAATTACTGTGCAATATATTTTTATTTTTTGCCTTCAAGAATTTATATAAAATGCACACAAAACAGACATTCTTTATTAATAAGAACATTGTTTAGAAGTAATGAAAATAAAATTTTAGTTTGTAAGTTAAACAAAGCAACTTAAACTGCCATGCTATTTAGTAATAGTTAAGTAACTCATATTATTCCTGTTTTGATAAGTTTGAAAGTCCTAGATTCTTTAAGATCATTAAAAACTAACCTGTATTATACAAAAGAAAAACAGTTTCGTGGATGAATTCATTTTTATAAAGAGGTATCAAGATAATAAAAATTATTTGTTAGTATCACATTATGATCCTTCTCTAACTACTAAATATTCCTTCAATATGATTAATTTTCAGTCCAAATATTATATTATACTTCAATTGATGCTTTAGAGTGTAATTGAACTTTTGTAATGGTCTACAAAATTATATTGAACATAAGATTACCAAGTCTTATAATCCTTAAGATATTTGATTGATTATTTCTGATGCATGGTAACAAGTTACCTTAAGCGTGTTTAAAAAATATCCACAAATATGACATAAATTAAATGCAACTGTTTTTTTAACGATTAACATAAACTATCATGCATTTAATGAGTACTTTGATTATTATAAAACTTATCAAGACTATTAATACCTTGATGATAATAAAATTGTTTTATATATTCATAATGATTGCATTGCTGAAGTTTAGATCAATAGTATTGAATAGAATTATGAAGAAAATATGAATAAACAAGTTATTTTAACATAGGATGAAACCTTAAAAGCTATACTCGTTTTTATAATTCGTGTGAATGTCTAAAAGGGGGATTAATTTACACATTTTAAACATAAGAAAACTGGAAGATTTAATTTTTTAAGAAAATAATGTATTAATAGATTTTATTTAATACATGCATTTTTGCATTTTTAAAATATTATCATAAAAAGGTAGAATAATTAAAGTTTTAGTGTGTCATACAATCCTTCAAATTGAAGATTCCAGTATTAAATTAATTATAGAATATGTGTTTTTAAATAAATTAAACCATATTGTCATCTAATAATACAACAACTATATCCCTAGAATAATTTAAAATATGAAGATTATAAATGGTAATATCCAAGTATAAATGTTATTTTTCTAGAGTGTAGGCTGTTAAATTTTATTTTTAAAAAACATCTGATCGAATTTTTAATAGTTATTTATATAAAAGTTAAATAAAAATATTTCCTTAATAGACAATCCTTGTTTTAATATATATATACAATTCAAATTTTGTTTATGATTATCATAAATGTTATTTTGAAATTAAATACAAATACTTAATAAAATTACAAATAATACGCTTGATTAATCTCCATTTCATGTCTTTGTCTTGAATATTTGTTTTGAGTAGTTTGGATTTTTATAAATGGGTTTAAATTATCTCATATAAAAATCATTATTTTGAATAGTACAAAATACACTACAAATAATTTATATAAAATAAGTTTATTTAGTACTTAAGGATTGAAAGTATAATGGATGGAAAGTTTGTTAATAATTTTTTAAAAATAATTTATAAATCAATTATAATTCATTTTTTTTACAGAAAATTAAATTTAAAATATTAAACTAGATGAATTCATTATTAATTACTTCAAAAATATAAACATTTAAAAAATTTACTTAATAATACAGTTGAAATCGCTTATAACACAATTTTTTATAAGATAAATATTGCTTATAAGAAAAATAATTATATAACAATCTTAATTAAAAAAATTCTGTTTGAATATATCGTTTATAAGATTATTGCTTATTACAAACAAAAAACCCATAAAAATGAAGAATCAGCGAAAAACAATGGCGCTGGAAAAAAAGATCAAGAATAATACATCCCGTAGAAAATGGCGACCAAAAAAAGAGATATCCAAAAAAACAACATGTCTTACTCTAGAATCTACACAATCTTTAAAAACAAAGAAAAGATACTTCTATCACAGATAAATTTCAATCAAAAAAATAAAAAGATCAGAAATGCCAAGATTTAAGAGATTGATGAAATTCTCTATTTCTGGTTCTTCGAAAAACGTTTTGAGAAGGTACCAATAAATTCTAAAATACTTTGTATAAAAATGAATGAAATTACTAAATAGCTAGATGTGCATGGGTTTTAATTGTGATCGAAGTTGGATTAAACGATTTGAACTGAGGTTTAATATAGTAATTGTTAGTTTATCTGAAGAATCAGCATATGTTTATCAAACTACGGTAGACTTTTAGTTAAAGAATACATGGCCACTATTGAGAGAAAAATATTGCATGAAAAATATTTTTTATTGGTCATGAAACTGAGGTTTTTTATAAAGCATTTCTGCAATAAAGTCGAAAATTCAAGGGCGAAAAATTTCATGGTGGAAAATTATAAAAGAAGCGTTTGACTGTATGGTTATGTTCAAATTTTTACGGGGAAAGAGGTGACTTAATTGATATCGGAAAATCTAAAAAACCAAAGTGTTTTGAAAATATTAAAACACTACCAGTTAAATATTTTAATAATCGAAAAGCTTGGATGACAGCGGAGATCTGGTCTTCTTTGATTATCATATGGGATACGAAATTAAGAAATGCAAAAAGAAATATTCTTTTGGTAGTAGATAACTGTAGTGCCCATCCAAATATACCGGAAAAATTAACAAAAATTCAACTTGCGTTTCTTCCACCAAACTGCACAAGTGAGTTGCGACCTAGGGACAAAGGAATTATCAGGAGGATGAAAGTGGCCTATAGAAAAGGAATTTAATTTAAAACAATTGAAAGTATTGATAAAAAATAGAATATGTCTATAACGGTGTTAGACGCTAAACTTGGCATTTATCGTTCATGGAAAGCTATACCCACATCAGTTTTTGAAAATTGTTTTGTTAATGCAAATTTTTTGATAAATCGACAATTTCAAATACCTTAAGAAAAAATCCATTCTGATATTACAGATGATGAAAATGACAAGGAAATGCAAGAATTTTAAGATATAGACAGTGAATATATTGTCATGGTACGAATTCAGAGGATGACATCATCAAAGAAACTAAAGAAAGGAAAGAAGAGGAACAAGAGAATTTTGAAATCAAGTTTTATAAAGGTGAATTAAATACAAAGGAAATTGAAACTCTTAGTGAACTAAAAGCTCTTGATTTTTAAAAAAGGTGGAAAATTCACTTTTATTTAGCTAGAAAGTTGTTTAGAACACCTAAACAACCTCAACATGTTGAAAACTTATTTTGAAAAAACTTATTGTAGAAAAAGGTCATTTCAAACACAAACTACAGATTATATAAAAGAGTAAATGATTAAGATTTTACTCTAAATATTTGAGGATGTTTTTTAATTGGTTTATTAAACTAAGAATGATATTTGTTTATTCAAAAAAGTTGAATTTTGTTTCAGTGTCAAGTTTTATTTATTTAACCAGGTTCCTAGTAATTAATATTTGTTATAATATAAAGATCACATAATTACAAATCAAATATAATAAATAATACTAAAAATACATTTAAATTCAACTAGAGTACTTTTTATAATATTTAGATATTCATCTTAAGGTCATCGTGTGTTTGCTTTTAATCTTTTTTATTTTTTTCAATAGGATGTCAATCAAACTATCGTTTATACCCAATATCGGTTATAACCAAGTTAATATAAAATCCCATAGAAAAAAATAATAACCGATTTTAACTGTATAATCAGAAAAACAGGAAAATTATGGTCTAGTAAAAAATTTTAATTCCGATAAAATTGTACATGATATCATAGCTTCATATTATATTTATATATAACTATATAATCTTTTTTTTATTTTTTTATTATCAACCATTTACTAATTTATAAAAAGTTTATTTCTGTTTATTGAGCAATTGCTATAAAAATAATTTTTACTATATTAGAAATGAATTCAAAGAAATATAAAATATAGATGATTTATGTTGTTTATGTTTAAAAAAAAAGTTAATAAAAAATAATTGGATCAAGATTTTTTAATGATCATATGTAGTTACAAATTTAAGTAGAAAAAATTTAAAGATTCTATTAAGTTTTTTCAAAATCTCAATATTTGTTCTAAGAATAATTTTTAGATTTCTATATTTTGATAAAGAAATATCTTATAAAATTAAAATAAACTATTATCAATGTAAAACATCTAAAGAATGCATAGTTGCAAATAAAAAATCATTATTGTAACATTTTAATAAAACTTAAAAATATATCATTTTAATAATAAAATTAAAAGCTTATTTAATGAAGTATAAGTTGATTAATAGTTATATTAAAACATTTTTATAAACTTAAATATAATTTATTTTATATTTTATAAAGATGGTTAACTAAAAAATTATACATCAATAGGTATTAAAATTAAACTACAAAAATGTCGTAATTTATGATACTATATTAATAATGATATATTTTAAAATTTATTGAACAATACTATTTACATTCAACTAATAATTTGAAATTAACAAAAAATTATTTCTATTTAGATAAGTATATAGTACAAATTAATCTAGATAATACAACAATATCATCAAATGTACAATAAATACATTTTCATATCTCGTAGTCTTTTTCAAGAATTCTATAGTAAAGTTAAGAAATTGTTTCAAGTTTAATATTATTAAATATTAATGTTTATAAAAAAGTATCATGTCGATTGTTGATAACTAATAGTACAATTACTATAATAAAGTAAAATTATCTGTAAATTCACAAATTAACGTGTTTTTGAAAATTTAAAAATAAAATAATGGGTTGTATAATGAGAAAACAAATAATTAATAATTACGAAATCTATAATCCTGACGAAATCATCAAATTAACATTTAAAAAATCCTATTTTATCTATATTTTCTTAATAGTGATCAAAACAATGAATTTTCTAGCAAGTGTTAAGGTAATAAAAAATGAAAAATTGTGTGAACCGTGCGTTGTTTGGTCTAATTCGTCTCTTGTTATTGATAACAAATGTGTTGATTCTTACTATAGGCTCTGCAATAGGCCATGTACTTATCATTAATCATTAAGAAAGCTTGGTTTTTTCAGTAGAAGTAGATTGCCTCTCCGTACAATTTAAAAAATTTTTTTTATAAATATTTGAGTGGTTCAGACCATTTGGTTATCGCTTATGAGCTAACTATTCATCCAGTTTGTGATGCCATATGCAAACATATCTGCAAAAACAGTGTTCAAATTGGAAGAATCGGTACCGATAGAATCCCGAAAATAGTTGAATGGACAAAAGTTTATTTTCTAGACTAATAATATAACTGATGGAGATTTTAAATCAACAGTGGTTTATTGGAGGTATAGAGAGAAATTCAAAAAAATTCATTCATAGTCCCGGTAGAAAATTGAAATATCGAAACTATAATATAAATTTTTCAAGAGTATATTTTACCCATAACTACAGTAGTTACCGATGAATTCAGAGCCTATCGGGCAACCGGGAGCAATTTTTATAAAATTAAGCATTTAAAAATCAATAAATCAATTAATTTTTTAAATCCTAATAACAGTAAAATACACACACAAAATATCTAAGCTTTTTGATCAATATCTAAATATTTTATACTTAAAATGCGTGGAATTTTAAAATAAAGTAGAACTAATTATTTAAATAAAATTTATGTGCAACATTCGATATGAAAGCGTAAAAGGATCAATTATCTAATAGTTATGTTGAAATGTGATGAGTAAAATTTAGGAAAAGCTTTAATCTTTTATATTTTTAAATATTCAAAAACACATTAACTATTTCATTTATCTAATTTCTAAATAAAATACTTTTGTTACAAAATAATTATTTGGAAAAATAATGAAACGACTGAAATATTATAGTTCATAATAATTATAAAAAAGATTTCTTCAATTCAATGAATATGATATTGTAATAAATTTATTCTTATTTTAATTACGACTTGTTAGAAAGATTTGGATTCATTATGATTAACCTATAAGGAATAAAATAAATTGTTGTATTAGTCTGATTTAAATTCATTTTATAAAACAAGAAGGTTTTATATTCGAAATGAAATATGTTTATCTAAAACCCTAAAATTATTTATCTCGTTAGATATTTCTTTTTATGAAATTAATGATTATAATACATTAATTTAGAGATGATTATGTATAACTGAAAAAAATTAAATTTAAGGATTTTGTTAACCTTTTTGGTATTACTAGTTACCCTTCATATACACAAAATTTCAATTTTACATTTGAAGAACAATATTTTTATATTTTAATAATTTAAACTTCTTCAAGATTATTACAGTTTGGTATATCTATAATTTTAATTAATAATAATTACATTAAAATTAAATTGTTTAATATTTAAAATAAATAATTAGTATAAAATTTTATTCTTAAATGTAAGAAATCATTATAATAGGGTTTTTAGGGATAATTGTATTATTAGCATATATTTTCTAATTTGAAAAAATAGTCACAATAATATCAAATTTTAAAGAATTTTTTTCTTAGTGAAAAATTATAATAAGACAAAAAGCAAGAATATTGAATTTTCTCCCTATTATTTACTTTTTTGAGTTGATTTATAGATGCTTTAAAACATAAACAATAAATAAAAGTTGAATTTAATTAGAAGAATATGAATAATAATTCAATTGATAACTATTTTAAATTATGACTGATTAACATATATTTTTTATGTATCAAAATCTTTGCATTGAATTTATTGAAAAAATCACTTAGAAAATGCTAAAGAAAAGTTAAAATATAATTAGGGCCCCGTTTTTTCGGGTAAAACCCGAATACACCCTATTTTTACACCCCGAGTGACCTATAAAGTTTTCGGGTTTAAACCGATTTTACCCGCAATAATTTTATTATTCGTTTCTATTTTAAATAATTTAATAATTTGCTCAAATAAATGGGAAGAAAGAAGAAAACGATCGAAGACTGGCTTGATACACATGGAAGTGATTTTAGAGCCTAAATGAATGAAAAGGGCGTTAGAAACGAAGAATTCGTCGTTTTTAAGTTCTGTAATATCAAAATATTGATTATTCCCGAAAAGAAACCGTATGATCGGCTAAGGAAACACTTAGCAAGTGCAAGACATGATAAAATAAAGAAATCATTCCAAGAAAGTTGATTAAAGCAGCCTAATCTTCTGGATATGCAAGTAAGGGACCGTGACAGGGAGAAATCAAAGAATGGCGCTGCTTACAATCTCGTAAAGGCAATATGCATGCAACTGATAAGCTTCAGCACTTTTGATGGGTCTCTCGGATCTTTTTTACAAGGTTATTGTCCTGCACTTACTTCATTACCTCAATCAGAAACTTTACTAAAAAATTACCTACCAATTGTTTTTAAATAAAGAATATGAAAAAATTAAATTAAGAATTAGAAATAAAAAAATAAATCTTGTGATCGATGAGAGCTGTGACGTACTTAGTAGGCCGACTGTTAATATACATTTAACTTTTTATGATGATATTTTGGGGAAAAAAGAAACTCTTCTTGTCTCTCTTGATATTATAGAACAAGTTAATAGTCACAGTATATCACAAACTATAATTAAAACACTCGATAGATTGGGCAAAAAATTGGAAGATTTTTATATTG
>CAKKLC010005853.1:30900-42922 GCA_918559645.1 Ceratonova shasta | reverse complement strand
TCAAATTTATGCCTTTAAACACAACTTTAGCAGATTTTCCAGCCTCTACCTCTTCAAAAACATCTCTCAATTTATAGCTAATGAAGTATGACCTGTATGATTTGATAATACCCGCGTCAAATGGCTGTAAAAATGAGGTTGTGTTAGGTCGAATGAAAATTATCTCAATGTTTTTAAGATTCAACGTTACTTTATGTGCTGGGCAGTTACCGATGAATAAACATATCTTTTTATTTAATTTCAACAATTGATCATCCCACTTTAGCAAGTATAAATTAATAATTGCTGACGTCATCCAGGCTTTTTTATTCCATTTATAGTCAATATATTTGCCAACATCAATATTTTTAAAAGGTCTTGGGTTTTTTGATTGACCGATGAGAAGTGGAATTTTTTTCTGTTCCTTTCATATTACAGCATAGCAGAACAGATGCTCTGTCTTTAAAATTTTTCACTCCTTGCTGTATTTTAGATGCTATGGTTCTTGTTGGCATTTTTCTGTAAAAAATTCCTGTTTCGTCCGCATTACAGATACCTGATTCACCATTTTCTTCAATTTTTTTTGTTACCAGAGTGAGAAAATTTTCGATTTCACCATAATCTACATTTACCTGCTTTCCTTCTCCAACAATCATTTTGAGAGATAAATCATTTCTTTTTTTGAATTTTTCAAGCCAACCGGGAGATGATATGAATTCCTTAAAATTTTTTTCTTCGGCTATTTTTTGTGCTTTCTTTATAATTATATCATCTGTTAAAATCATATTTTTTCAACTCTTGAACGTTCCATCCAAAATGAAAGATTCTTATCTATGACATCAAATTTTAAGGCAGGCTTTCTGATTTTTTTACCATATCCTTCTGTGACCAATTTTATGATATTATCTTTTTCATCGATAATGTTTTTGATTGTTCTGTCTGATATCTTTTTTTTTTAATTTTGCTGTGAAAATCTATGCAATACGAGTGTATTTGACAGATTTATTTGACTCTTTGTATCTAATAATCTCTAGTTTATCATCGAATGTAAGTTTTATGTGGAAATTGTGGACCATAGATTTTTTCTAAAAAAAGAATTTCGAAAATTTCCGAAAAGTATGGAAAACGAAAAGTATAGAGAAATAGATTAGTAAAACTAAAAAATCAGCAATTTTTTCGAAATTTATAGAAAACGAAAAGTACAGAGGGTTTACTGTATAAATCAAAATTAATTCAAATGAAAACATTTGATGAAAGTTTAATTTTAAACTTTCACAAATTTAATTCTTAAGATTATAATTTTTAGAAAAAACTTGTAAAATTTCAAATGTTTCTATCCAATAGTATGGATTTCTATAAGAAAAAAAACAAACAGACAATTATGCAAACATAAGACTATTATATTAGCTTACATTAACTAAAAGATTAGAAAACCTTATTCTGATGTGTAAAAATTAAAATTTTATTTTCTGCCAATTTTAATTAACAAACCCCAAATTCTTAATTTTAATTCAAAATGTCTATAATCTTTAAAAAAATTCTTTAAGAAATCCATTTTTGTCTGTATTTATTATAATACAATTTAATTCTTTATCAAAATATTGATTATAAGTAGCATGGATATATTAATTATATAAAAACTAGAACTATACTTTGCAAAAAATTAAATTAAAAACCCTAAATGAATAGTGTTGTTTTTCATCTTAATACTACTAACATAGTCAAATTTATTGTAAAAGTATATGCGAGAATGATATTAATTATTTATAATAAAGGTTGGTAATTGGTATCATCATTCAATTTTTATGTGAAATTAATAGTCATCAAAATGAAAAGATATTATATTTAATAGATCATTGTGATAAAAGATGGAACAGTAACTAATATATCATTAAGAGATAATTTAAAGTTTAGAATTATATAACTAATTAATAATGTAGCTTTTCATACCTAAATATTTTTAATTTATTGAATTATTCCATTATTAAATACCTTGATTATTACTAAATAAGAAATCTTTGCTTCATTTATAAAATAATACGAAGGGAAAAATAATAAATTTGCAAAATAGCTTCCTTATTACTAATATCATAATTTTCCCACTTATTAGGACAAAATTAACATTCAAAGAACACTAAAATAAAATTTATGCATCTACTTATTTTACACAGATCAAACCATTCTATAACTAATAAAGGTATAAAGAATTTGATAATTTAGCAGGAACATAAAAAATTATTGTTGCAAACTCAATATAATTATATGTCAGAAAATTTGCTATAAAAGGAATCCCTATTAATGATTTTGAAGATTTGAAATTTATGAAAGTTAAAAAATTAATTATTTTAAAAATTGATAATTGTTCATATAATTATTCCTTGTTGAAAAATCAAATTAATATTTTATTTTTTTAATTAAGAAGTTTACAACTTTTACCAACAAAAATCATCCTTGATTACTTTAAATTTTTAATATAATATAAAAGCATTTAGTCATATGTAACAATAAAGTCATATAAATTCAACTTCAATATTAAAAGGACTTTTCAATTTACTAGCTTAAATTCAATAAACTAGGTATTGTTGAAATGATACTATAATATTAATGGTTGTTCAATTAAAGTTAAAAACTAAAAAAAAATTTCAATGTATTATTATTTTACATTTTGGTTAAATTTATCACATATCTTATAAAAATTATCTTTCAGTGCATACAGATTATCAAATATATACATTTCAATAGATAATGAACAATATTAAAAAAACTTACGTGAAAATCATAAATTAAACTGTTTATTAATTAGAAAAAAATTCTAATATTAAATGTTACTTTTTTAATAGAAATAAACATTTCCAGATAATATTGATCAAAAAAGTAATTTTCATGAATATATATATGTTAACCCTGGATTTTTATAATAATAATTTTGTTAGGCTAGAATTGATATTATATTTTCTTATATACTTCTTCAATACAATTATATTAAAGCTATTTATATTGCATTTTCGTAATAGATTTTGAGTTTATTTTAAAATTTATTTATATATAATTAATTTTTTTTAATTTCTAATGAAATAATTTAAAAAAATATTTTAATTTTACCCCGAAATCATCATTTTAGTTTTCTATATTAAATAATAATTAAATTTTCTTTATATATTATTAAGACGCATTATTATTGAAAATTAAAATTTTATTATCTTTTGGTTTCAAAAGTTTCATTTCTTTACTTGAATTTACATATTATTTTTATTATAGTTTTCAATAATTAGATTCTTCATTGAATATATTAATTGTCTCACCATTATTAATATTAAATAGTTGATATATAAAATGAAGATGATAGAAAATAAAGATTAATTATCAGGAATCAGCAATTAAACCAAGAAAACTGATAAAATGGATAAAAATGAATATCTCAGTATTCTGTCATAAGATAAGTCTTGATATAATTCATGTTAAATAACCTTATTATAACTTTAATGAGATGTTATAATTTATGTATAAAACTTTAAGGAAATAAATATACAGTAGAACGCCCATTAACTCAACTTTTCAGAACCAAAATTTTGATAAAAATGTCTTTAATATAACAAAAATAAAGAAAATCGGATATTAAAGGAATTATTTTATTTAATAAAATTGAATATAGATTTTTTGTCTCAAACTTTTATATCTTTAATTTAAGATTAAATCTAATAGTTATCTTATGTTTAAAAATTATAGATTTATACTCTCTTCTCGGCATTCAAATCAATTTGGTAATATATTAATAGTTTATAAAGATTGTTTATTATTTTCATTTATTTGGGTTATTTTATAAAAAATTTTGAATTCAATACTATCGATTAAAATTCAGAAACATCATTGTTTTGTATATATTTAAAATCTTTTAATCATAAAGGAATTCATGTTTATGGTCATTTTTACCACACTCAAACAACTTATTGAGTTAATGATTGCTAGTATTTATCTTAATCAAAAATTAACTATTTTAATTAAATGATTATTTAATCTTTCCCATTCATTTTTGACTGTTCATAACATTTAATATAATCTTTTCAGTCATTTAAAAATATTTTATGACTAAATAGTGTTTCATAATCTTCTGTAATGTAATAAGGCAACTTGTTGTTATGCATTAGTAACAATAAATCAAAACTCTTTATGATTGTGAGGTTTTTAAAACCATGTTAATAATCTTTTTGAGCTTAATTTAATAACTTTCTGAGAAAGAATTTTTGAGATATTTTTGTCAAGAGTTCAATTACTCCTTAATTCATATATTAAATCAATTATGTAACATTTGGTTGTAACAATTGCACTTTTAAATGAGAATTTATATTATTTAAGATGTATTCTACAAGAAAGGATGGTGATTTATCTAAAACTAAAAAAAGATTAACTGATCATCCAATTTTCTTTTGATATCTCATTACCATTGGAACAATAGAGAAGTCATACCAGTCTAAAAATAGACTAGTTCATCTAGGTTTTTAAACATAATGATAACAAATAGAGGAATTTTATGAGTTTTTAAACTATTATTAAATACGAAACTTAAAAATTCTTAGTTTAAATTATAATATGGTATCTTTTTATCATAAATTCTAACCAATGTTCTTATCAATAGAATATTCTAATTTATGCTTATTTTGTCTGTATTATTTATAAAATTTGATGGATATTTATCCACCAAATATGCTACAATAACAATTTTATGAAGATTTTAACTGCTTTTAAATTACCCAAAAGTTTTTTTGGATAGGCTTAAAGGTTAATAAATCAATATCTTGTTTAATATGTAAGCAATCAACATGTTCTTGAATTGGATACCAAAATAAAATGTATCTTTCTAACAAAAAACATGATATTTTGCATATATAGCCCTACTTATTACAAATCTACGATTCTTATTTGTAACAAGAAACAATCAAAAGCTGTATCAAGGTTTACGTTAAAAGGTTTCATTGTCTTCGTGCATCAAATTTTATGTTTCTTTCGTGAGTTTACAACTAATTTTAAATCCTATATTTATTTCTCTTTATGTATGTTCCTGTAGATGTTTCTAAGTTTTATTATCAGCAACCTTTTTTTGACTTTCTTTCTATTAAACTATATCTAAATGGCAATATTTTGGTCATGTTTTATTACATTACGCTTTTTTATGTTCTTATCATCTTGTAAATCATAGGTATTACCTAAAGCATATTTAGCATAATAGAATTTTTAATTAACATTCATAAACTATTTTTATTTTGATATTAATTTATTTTGTTGCAAATTAATTTAGGTAAAGGTATACTTTTGGGGGTAATAAATAAATACATAAAAAGAAAAAGAAAAAAATATCTAAATTAATAAATAAATAATTAAAAGTTAAGATAAACAGATTTTTAATAAATTATTAAATAATTAAAAAATTAAAATTAATATTGATATATATAATTTAAAAAAAACTCACTGCCATTTAAGCAAATGTATACGGAGTTTGAAATTGTAGAAAAAACAGTTACGCCAGAATCCAATTAAAATTTTGCAGTAAAACTTGGGCTCATCAATAAAACACCTTCTTTTTGTGATATATGGCAAGGATAAACTTTTTTAGAAAACTAAAAAATAAGACATCACACTTAAGGTGTTGTTCTAAAGGATGTAAGTTTAGAACAAGTTTGTTTATCAAAACGGTCTTTTACGGGACACACTTGCCTATCTCAAAAGTTTTGCATCATTTTGCTTGTTTTGCCGAAGATAAAATGCTCTTTGAATTACTAAAAATCTTAAAATTTCAAAGAAAACTGCAATATCATATTTCAAGAAATTTAGGAGCAAGATATGGGAATCTTATAGCAATTCAAATTTTTACAAAAAAAGAGGCCGCGGATATACTGTAGAAGTCGATGAATCCAAAATTTACACGCACAAATATATGCAGGGCCAGATTCTTAAAAGCAGTCAATATGGGTCATTGGTGCATTATGCCGTGAAACAAAAGAGTGTGCTTTTTTCGTTTCACTTCGGAAAAATAGGAATGTGATAAATGAATTTATGTTAAGAAATGTAGAAATCGACACTAGACTAATAAAGAGATGGAAGGAGAGGATACTCCGATCTAAGTTCATTAGGATATTTACATTATGTAGTTAACCACACTTAAGGCTTTTTAGACTCACAGAATCCAGAAATACTTACTAATATCATTAAACGATTGTGAAGAATGCTCAAAAGCAAAATTCCCGACTATGCAAATTTAGAAAACATCGAAATTTATCTCAAAAAGTTTATGTTTGAAAGGTTATACAATTCAAGAAACAGCACTCACTGTTTAAAGGCTTTATTTAATTCATACAGATTCTATACGGATTAAATAAATTAGTTTAAAGCAGCCTAACACATATATATATTCATTTTAATTTTTAAATTATTTTATAATTTATTTTAAATCTGGTTATCTTAACTTGTAATTTTTTATTAATTAATTTATTGATTTTTTCTCTTTTTAATTATTTACACCTCCAAAAGTATACCATAACCATTATTTATATTATTCTTATCGTAAAAAGTTATGATTTTTGTATGAATTATAAACCATATAAGTTTAAAATTACCACAATAAGCATATATCTAGTGTATAATTAATGCTTTTATATTTCTAATCTATATTTTATTAACTATTTTAATAAAAATAACTTAAAAAAAATTATTGTTAACCGATATGGTTATGGTTAACCCTTGGGACTGAAAATTAAAAAAATTGTAAAATCTAAAAATCCATGAATTTAAGAAATTTAATAAAAGAGACAATTTCCTACCAAGATACACATGTTTTTATTGTCGAAAAGGGTATTTTGGCACCGCGATTAACTCCCTGTCCAAGATGTTCTTTCCAAATGAATTACGAAAAAGGAAAAGTTAGAAGAGGGATAAAAATACGAATTAGATGCAGAAAAAAAGCATGTAGAAAGACTGGAAATATTTCAAAAAATCCTATTTGAAAACTGTTATTTTGACTTGGTAGAGGTTGCTGGTATGATTTGAAAGTGTGAATATGGATTTAAGACAAGGTAGGCAGAAGTTGAAACTAGTTGTTATAAAGTGGTTTAATACATTTGATGAGTTGTGTATAACAAATTATCTTCGTATTAACAATATTTTTACAGAAGTAGGTGTATATCAAGTTGACGAAACTTATTTATACACTTGGAAGAATAACCAAGGAATAGAGTTTTAGTAGTTAGTTTCTGTGAGCTATTGGCATAATTTATCGTTAAATAAAGAAAAGAAATTGATGGTATCAGACGTAGAGACGTTGAAACTTTTAAAACAATCTATTTCAAGCAATGTATCAAAAGGTTCGACTGTTATGTGGGACGGATGGTTAGGATACAGGTTCTTATCCTCTAACGATTATATTGATAAAGTCATTAATCACACAGAAAACTTTGTTGATCCCGATGACAGATCAGTACATACAAACACTGTAAAACAAATGTGGCGGGACTTTGAATAATCCATTCCTTCTAATTTATAGCCCAAAAACTATGAAAAATATGTTCGAAAATACGAGTGTGAAAAAAATCTAAAAAGTTATACTTTGGAAACAAGGTTTGATCTTATTTTTAATTTAATTATACGATTCTAATTTTTTTTATTTTCAGTGCACCCAAGGATTGACCATAACCGAATTTTTAATTAACAATTGTTCCGATTATTAGTGTTCTATTTTAGTTTATTTTTTTATAAATTCAAGAAATATTAGATTTATGGTTGAATTATCCAGTAAAATAAAAAATTTCTATTCTACATTAAAGTTTTTGTATTTAAAACTTTATATAAAATTATAAAATGAATTTAATCATTCATGAAATTGTTTTTAATATATTTCATTCGTATTTTTATAAATACCTTTATTTTAATAGTGATTTTAAAATCATTATTTTTATTCCATGAAAATACGTACATATAATCTTATAAATAGGACAACCAAGTTGCAAAAAGTTGCAACTTTTTAGATTTTTTTGCACCTTTAAATGAGTCCAAATAATTTCAAAAATCAAAGTTTAATCCGTTTATTTTTTTAAAATTATAAAAAAGAATTTTGTATTGGCCCAGAAAACTCGCTATTTTGTTCTCTATGCTGCTGTAAAGTTGATTTTAATCGTAAATCTTCTACTGAAAAACATAGAAAGAGCAAAAAACACAGAAAATATTCTTTAAATTGGAGAAAAGTCTGTTAAAAAACAGACTTTTCTCAGTGATCCAAATGAAGAATTCAATTTAAAATTAGTTGATGCAAATTTATCAGCAGACATACAATTTTCTAAATTTCGAAACAAGAAATATATTGAATTGTATACTCGTATGGTATATGAACTTCCATCAGAGTCAACAGCAAGAAAATTGGTTGAAAAGCTCTATGAGTCTAAGCTGAAATCTCTTAAAAAACTATTTTTAAATGAAAAATTGTTTATTATATTTGATGAATCAGAAATTAAAAGTAAAAAATACTGCAATAATTCTTGCTGGATTACGCAATTCACCATAGAAATTTTTTTTTATTAATTTAAAAGAAATAGAAGAAAATGTAACTTCTCTCGATAGTCAATAAAGTGATTTTAAATTCTCTTGATAAAATAGATGTTTCATTAGATAATGTGGAATTGGTAATTTCTGATTCTGCAACTTATATGTCAAAGGTGGTTGTTGATTTGAAATTAATTTATCCAAATATTATTCATATAAAATGCTTAGCACATATAGTTCATAACTGTGCAATGAATATAAAAAAAATTTCCGAATGTAATCGATTTAATTATATCAAAATGTAATGAAATAGGAAAACTACCAGCTTTTGTAATAACAATATGGTCAAGTTGGTTAAAAGCGACAATGTATTATGCTGAAAATCTTCCTTTAGTAAAAAAAATTATTGATTCGTGTGAACCAGAAGGTATTTTGATGGAAAAAGCAAAGATATCAATAAATTGCTCTTCTTTAACACACGAGTTAGTTTACATCAAATAATGTTATGAAAATTTAATCCCAATTCTTGAGAAATTTGAAAATTCTTTTTATAATATAAAAACTGGCTATGAAGCTCTGAAAATTCTTGATTTTAAATCAGATCCTGCAAGCATTCGAAATTATCCTTAAAAAAGACTTGAAAGCAACGATCTAAAAACTTTGGCTTTGATGAATAATCCAAACATAAGCCCTTCTAGATATTTGAACTTAATAAATTGCCCTCCAACACCTATTTCAGTAAAGACAATTTCGTCAAATATTTTGTTTGCTATTATAATTCTAAATAAAATTATACAAAAATATTTGATGATTCAAACTCTAATGACAATTTTTTTAACAACATTGATAATTAAAATAATTATCTTATTGCTTTCTATTGTTTTAACTTTTTTTTAAATATTTTTAAATTTACACAAAAATTGTTATACTTATTTAAAATAGATTTTTTCATTTTTAATTGTTTTTCCAATCTTTAATGATTTTTTTCCTTTATAAAATCTAATTATAAATAATTTTATTTTTTGCAACTTTTAAATTTTTTGTAACTTTAAGGTTGCCCTACTAATAACTCATATTTATTAGTAAAGTTGGTTTTCGACACAATTGTAAATTTATTACGTTAATATTTCAATTAAACGTCGAATATTATAATATTTGATTTTTAATTCAGTTCTTAATCTCATAAATAAATATCTGCCATACTCTACGTTTTGACTTAATTGTAATTATAATATTTCTTAATAAGACGTACAACGTTTGAATACAATATACATTTTTTACTTTGTGAAGAGAAATAAAATATGAATTTAGCTAATTATTGTTCAATTTCATTTTTTTATATATTCGATCGATCCTATCGATTGAAATAAATCTATTGATCTCGTACCAATCATTTACATTAAAATCGATGAAAGATAAATAATATTTATTACTAACTTGTTATTTTAATAAACAAGACTTAATTTGTCTTATTAAAATAAATAGAAACTAAAATTTTTCTTGTTACTTAAATCAAACATTTACTGTATTATCCACTTTAGAATAATCATTAACAACATTTTTTTTTCAATATTAATAAAAATTTCAAGGTATGTTTTCTTATATTATCTAGTATTATACATTATTTTTGTAAATTACTTTTTAAACCTTTTATAGACAAATTTATAAGTAAATCATTTATTCTTTAATGTTAAATTTTACTATAAGATACCAAAATCAATCATAAAAACTTAAATTTTTCTTTAAAAACATAATTGTTAATTAATACCATTTTCCAAAAAACATAAGAATTTTAAATTACAACAATGTTTATAAATTATATAAAATAACTACATTACTACCGAATGGTAGTATAAATATACTAATAAATTAAAAATGCGTTCAAATATATGGAAACTTTTATATATAATGTCTCAGAAGTTTCTTTCCAAGTTAAATTAATAAAATTTAATTAAAATAAATTGATGTTAATTATTTCTTCCAACAAGGTTTTTTTAAAATTATATTAATTGAAAAATTTAAAACAGTATATGGCCATTTTTTTTATATTTTTTTTAAATGTATTAAATGAAGACTATATTCTTTTAAAAAACCCTTTAATTAAATAAGGTTTTATTATTTTATTAATATCTATATGATAATAAAAAAACAAATAATCTTAAATTTGAAAATATTTCTTAAATTTATTTATTTAGGTTATAAATAATAAAATGGTATTTTAAATTTGAAAAATAACAACTAACAAAAAAATCACTTATTTAGGAAAAATTTCATTTTATAGATCCGTTTTGTAGTTATTAAAAATAAAAACAAATTTATTGCATAAGCATAACTATACATAAATTACCATTCATCAAAATCACCTGAAGTCGATTTATGATTATACTTATTTCCTCTTTGATTTCCACCATATCCTCTATTATTGTTATTATTATTGTATCTGGATTGCTGAAATGGCCTTCCACCAGTACTTGTAGCACTATTTCTTCCTTTTGGCATATATTTATTCGATTTAAGTGATTGCATTTTTAATAATACATCAGGAATCTCTTGTTTAGATGTTTTCAACATAGTTACCAAATCTGGAATAATCCCTGAATCTTTCATTGTTAAAAACGTAACAGCTTCACCTACATTTCCAGCTCTTCCTGTTCTTCCGATCCTGTGAACAAACTCATCCACAGATGATGGCATTTCATATATAATAACTTTCTTTACGTTAGGCACGTCTATTCCTCTAGAGGCGACTCCGGTTGCAACCATAATATTGGCTTCTCCTCTTTTAAATAAAGAAAGAGCCATATCCCTGTCTTGTTGGTCCCGATCTCCATGAATACAAACAACCTTATATCCATTATCGTATAACTGCCCTTCCAAATCGTCTGCACAGGCCTTGGTTTCTGTAAATACCAAAATTCTATCTTCATTACTCATCTCCTTTAAAAGGTTTTCAAATCTATCACAAGGGAACATTTCAACAAATTTCTGTTTAATGTTATCGGTTGTTGCTCCAATTTTCCCAACCTTTATTAATACATAATTGTTAAGGTAACGATAAACCAGATCCATTACTTGTTCTGCCATAGTAGCACTAAACATACAGTTTAGTCTTTCTTCCTTATTAGGAAAATCAGTCTCACCCAGAATAGAGTCAATTTGAGGTTTAAACCCCATATCAAGCATTCTATCTGCTTCATCCAACACTAGGTACCTGCAATTCTTAAAAGACAGGAGACCTCGGTTAAACAAATCACTTACTCTTCCGGGAGTTCCAACCAAAAGATGGCCGGAATTGATTAAAGAGTTGTATTGATATTTTACAGAAACACCTCCATAAACAACTGCCGGTCTAATTTTAGTTCTATAAGAAAATTTTACAGCTTGTTCATAAATTTGAGTTGCCAATTCTCTGGTTGGAGCTAAAATTAATGCTTTAGGCATGCAAACGGTAGCTTTACCAGAGTAATTAGATTTAGGTGAGTAAGCACCCTCAGAGTAGATATGTTGTAATAAAGGGACT
>CAKKLC010005853.1:14986-29157 GCA_918559645.1 Ceratonova shasta | reverse complement strand
TTCCATTTATAGTCAATATATTTGCCGACATCAATATTTTTAAAAGGTCTTGGGTTTTTTGATCGACCGATGAGAAGTGGAATTTTTTTATCAGTTCCATTCATATTACAGCATAGCAGTACAGATACCCTATCTTTAAAAATTTTCACTCCTTGCTGTATTTTAGATGCTATGGTTCTCGTTGGCATTTGTCTATATCAAAGTCCTGTTTCGTCTGCATTATAGATACCTGATTCACCATATTCATCAATTTGTTTTGTTACCAGAGTGAGAAAATTTTCGATTTCACCAGAATCTACGTTTACCTGGTTTCCTTCTCCAACAATCATTTTGAGAGATAAATTATTTCTATTTTTGAATTTTCCAACCAACCGGGAGATGATTTGAAATCCTTAACATTTTTTTCTTCGGCTATTTTTTGTGCTTTCTTTATAATTATATCATCTGTGAAAATCATATTTTTTAACTCTTGAACGTTCCATCCAAAATGAAAGATTCTTATCTATGACATCGAATTTCAAGACAGGCTTTCTGAATTTTTTACATATCCTTCTGTGACCAATTTTATGATATTATCTTTTTCATCGATAATGTTTTTGATTGTTCTGTCTGATATCTTTTTTTTTAATTTTGCTCGGAAAATCTCTGCAATACGAGTGTATTTGACAGATGTATTTGACTCTTTGTATATAATAATCTCTAGTTAGTCATCGAATGTAAGTTTTATGTGGAAATTGTGGACCATGGATTTTTTCTAAAAAAAGAATTTCGAAAATTTCCGAAAAGCATTGAAAACGAAAAGTATAGAGAAATAGATTAGTAAAACTAGAAAATCAGCAATTTTTCCGAAAAGTACAGAAAACAAAAAGTACAGAGAACGAAAAGTACAGAGAGTTTACTGTATCATTTTCATCGAGTCTTGTATTTATACAGTTTTTAGGATAAACCTAATCGCTTCCAAGCTATCTTGAGGTTAAAACGGAAGTAACAGATAAAATTGTCTATTTACTATCCTCTAATTCTCCTTAATTTTTTATAAGCACTTATTAACATTCTTTGATATACACGAGATCAATTATCAAATGTACTTTTGCTATAGCGGGCTGCGCTCTAGAAACTAAAACTGCATTCTCTTTTAGAGAATGGACAATTTTTCGTACTTCTGTAAGATAACTACAATAATAGATTGATGCTCTTAACCTATTAGACCATCTGGTTACAATAACTGATGGTTGATATTCAATATTACAGAAAAACACTATTGTTTGTATGTTCTTGTGCGTCAAAAGTTTAACCTTAGTAATCAAAACATCAAAATCTAAATAAAAAGCTCATGTTCTCATGACACAGTTTTGTATTAAATGCGGAATACACTGAACGTAAAAGAAATTAGTGTTTTTAGATTTAAGAACTTTTTAAGCCCTCCACACATATTTAGCTACATCAAAAACTAAAATTATTTAATTTAAAAAGTTTATATTACATTTTTAGAGGACATACTTGATTAACTTTAAAACAATTGTAGAGTTTGATGATTTATATAAATTAATGAATCCCAATAAATATATTTTTTGAACTCTGAAATACAAGCTCCCAAGATATTACAATATTTCTTTCGTAATACTTTTCTTTCATCAAAAATTATTAAGATTTCAAGACCTTCAGATTTCTACATAATTTTCAATTTCAACAGGTTTTCAATTATATATACTCTTCTTATTGCAGTAAATTCACTTGGAAGTTTAATTTAAAGGTTTAATTAAATTTTTCAGGTCTTTGTTTCGTAATTTTTCAAGCGGGATATCCACATAGAGAAAAGCCCTATGAGCTTTTGTTTTAAGTTAAGATTTAGTATCTGTTAAAAATTATTGTAACAAAGTTCTGGCTTTTGTTTTATTGCGTTTCTTGCTGGATCTGTGTGAATCTATAACATCCTTTTTCTAATGATTTATAATTTAACCCCAGTAATACAATACATAGTATTTCCAGGGCCTAAAACGAATTCTTTAGGATAATTTCTAATATCTTTTATTATAAGTTCACTGTCTAGTTTTTTTTTGTTATGCCATGGCCGTAAATTTTATAAATAGTTATCGTAAAATCACTATGCAAAGACAATTTATTGATTAAAGGAATAATGTAACGAAATTAGTAATGAAATCTTTAAAAATTAAACATTTTAATTATGTATAAAAATTTTTTTAACTATAACCAGAACCTTCAAAGTTAGCGGAAAAAATTTGACGGTGTAAATAGAAACGACAAAATAAGAATTTAAGGTTTTTACGAAATACAAACCTCAGAATGAAGAAGAATTAGTACACAACACAATATATTCATGGCAATTATTAAATAAATTTACTTTTTTATTATGAGCTAATAATATAAAAGTGCTATTCGGTACCTAAATATTATATTTAAAATAGTGATATATTAATTAATGATACTAAGAAATGTATACAATAAGTTTTGTTAGGATTTCAATTTATTTTCTCTTCTGCCTGTAGTAAATATTCAATTATAAAGTAAAAATCTAGTAAAATGTTGGTAAATGATTTATTAATTTGCAAGACGCGTGCATTTTATCCAGTGTTTGTTGTTGCGTGTGTTACAACACATTTATACCTTTAAAATTTTGCTGAGAGAGACCCATCAGACACAAAAACATATTTAGTAACTAAATTTACTGGTTTTTACATCATTGTATTTTAATTGAAGTTATTTTTAGATTCAACCATATTTTCGGTTGTTGAACACTTAACAGGTTAAAACTATAAACTATTATTTTATGAGTGTATAAGTTTTTATTATATTTATTAATATCAATATTAGCAAACAAAGTAAAATTAAAACAGAATTTAAATTTTAAAAATCGCGTTATTCTAAATTTTTTCAATTTTTTTTTCATTCAACCGCTTTCCTTATGATTCATATATCTTTTGTAAACAAAATAATTATTCAAAAATCTATAAATTATATTAGGAAACAAAGTGATTCATATTTATTATACAAATATATTTAGATATTTTTATTTTTTTGTTCCATGTAATCATATTAGAAGCCAATAAAGTAAAGTTTATTCATAAAATTATAAATTCTGAAAAAAATATTTTTTCTAATTAGTTTTATAATCATATATAAACTAAAGTAATTCATTTTTTGTTTTTTGGTTTAAATTCAAGAGGTTGTCCGATATCTTTACCTCTTAGTTTAATTTTCAAAACTCTTTCCATTTTCCCCAAAATACCCTGATTAACTACAGCACTACCATTCTCATATTCTTGGACTAGAGTCAACTTTTCGTTTATTTGCTTTATTTTTTTATAAATTTACCTCCGCTAGTTGCTTCTGTGACATTTCCAATTTTAATCTTCCCTTTTGAATTGCCTTTCCTACATCAGTATCAACCTTTTTCTCTATCAAAAATAAAATTTTCGATACGAGGTGTAATATCTGTTGTTTCCATCAACTTGGTTACAAATAAATTCTTCTCATGTTGCTTGTTGCAACCAGCATTATCTAAGAGATTAAAAACCATGTTATTTACATTTTTTGTTTTGATCAGATCCTGTTGTATTCATTTTAATTTTTTCGCACGCGTAATCCTTTTTGAATTAGTTTTTAGAAATTGTTAGAGCGGGAATATTAATAAATGACAAGCGATCAGTATAAGAGGTTTGGTAGAGGGAAAAGAATTATCCCAACTAATGTTGAGGCGAAGAGTCAAGTAAAGTCTGAAGTATCTTCTTATACTCCTTTTGAATCCTCGGCTGTTACTATTCAACCCAAACCTAGTGATTACAAGCAGCCAATCATAAATTACGGTGATAAAGCTATTTTAACTACGAATTATGTTCGATTGAACTTCCAAGAAAGAAAAATATGGATGTATCATGTTGCTTTTACGTAATATATTTTTTATAAGTTTTTAGGCCAGATGTTGATAGCACAGCCAAACGTCATCGGGTTTTAATTTCTAACAAAAATTATTTTCCTGAAATAATAGTGTTTGATGGTAACATTCTATACACACAGGAGCCACTGGAAAAATCTGTAAGAAATAACTTTGATAATTTTAGGCCCTTTGTTTTGAATGTCCCTTATCCAGCACTGGTTCTAGTTTGGTGCAATGTAATATTTCCTTTACTAAAGAAATTTTATTGTCCGAGTCTACATCTCTTTTAAATATTATTTTCAGGAAAATACTTCGTTTAATAAATCTAAAACTAGTGGGACGAAATTACTTTGATGTTGATCTCAGCATTCCAATGGAAAAATATAAAATACATATTTGGCCTGGATTTACAACGTCTATAAAACGATACGATGGTGGTGTATTTCTCTGTGTAGATGTTGCTCATCGGATGCTTAGAATGGAAACAGTTTATAGTTTGATGAGGTTTCTTTATTCTGACGCAAACAACAACTCCAAAGGGAGTGATAATTTCCAAGAAAAATGTCTTAAAGCTATTGTTGGAAAAACTGTTATTACCAGATACAATAATAAAACCTACCGAATTGATGATATTGAATGGATTAAAAACCCATCAGATTCTTTCAAACTATCTGATGGTCAGTCAATGACCTACATAGATTATTACAAAGATGTCTATGAAAAAGATATTATTGATGTGAGACAACCTTTGCTAGTTCACAGGCCTAAAGATAGGTCAATTCAACCATCGAAACGAGAGTATTCCTCTTTTAGACAAATAAATAATACGGAAGATAAGAATGAGCATTTAATTTACTTAATTCCAGAATTTTGTTATCTTACAGGATTAGATGAAGCTATTAGATCTGATTTTTCAGCTATGAGAGAAATATCTAATTACATTCATGCAGGACCTAACGAAAGGTTTATTAGTTTGCAAAGATTTCTTCAACGTTTGAGCTCATCTAAAGAGGCACAGCTAGAGTTGAATAAATGGGGCATTGATATAGGATACAATTTTGAAAAGGTTGAAGGTAGAGAAATGCCTAATGAAAAACTTGTTGTTCATGGAGGACAATATCAATTTGAAGTAAACCCTGCTACTGGTTGGATCAGCAAATTAAGCAAGGCAAAGTTATTTTCTTGTGCGACTCTTGATCAGTGGATTTGTATTCATACTACTAGGGACAAGCAAACGACTGTTAAGTTTGTAAATTCTTTAATTACCAATGGAAACCAAATGGGCATGAACATTTCTATTCCTATATTTAAAGAAATACCAAACGATCGGATTGAAAATTATATAAATAATATAAAGTCTGTAGTATCACAAGGAAACATGAAACTAATTATGACTATATTTCCTTCTCAAAGGGAAGATCGTTATGCAGCGGTAAAACGCCTTTGTTATTGCGACCTATCTATTCCTTCACAAGTAATTCAAACCAAAACGATATCAAATTTGAAAAAGTTAAATTCAGTTTCTCAAAGAGTGGCAATGCAGCTTAATTGTAAATTAGGAGGCTCACTATGGTCGGTTAAAATTCCATGTAGAAATTACATGGTGGTTGGTATAGATGTTAATCATTCTAATATTGGTGTTGGTAGAAAAAGTGTTGTCGGATTTGTTTCGAGTGTAAATGATAGTTTAACAAAATGGCATTCTACAGTTAATTTTCAGAATCAAGGAACTGACTTGGTTGATAGTTTAACTATTTGCTTATTAAAAGCCATTCAGAAATACCAAGAATACAACAACAATTCCGTTCCTTCCAGAATAATTGTATTTAGAGACGGTGTTTCAGATGGAATGTATGATGCACTTAATAGAATTGAGATTCTACCATTTCTTAAGGTACTAGAAGAAAACTATCCTCAGCCAGTTCCCCATTTATCCTTTATAATAATAAAGAAAAGAATCAAAACAAGAATATTATGTTCCGACCCGTTGAATGACCAATTAAATAATCCGAAACCCGGAACTATAATCGATCATACCATCACCACTAATTCCCATGTATATCCATCTTTTTTCTTGATAAGTCAGCACTTTTCTCAAGGAACAATATTGCCATCATGTTTTGTTGTATTATTTAATAACAGTACATTGACAGTTGAAAATTTGCAACTTTTGTCCTACAAAGCTACTTATCTATATTACAATTGGCCTGGTACAGTTAAAGTACCTGCTCCATGTCAGTACGCTCATAAGTTAGCATTTTTGACTGCTCAATCTTTAGTAAAGGAGGCAAGTCCCGGTTTAAGGGATACTTTATATTACTTATAAAGGTTTAATATCTTTGAACATGTTTTTTGAGTTATTTTGAGGATAGATGGGTTTCCTTAATGAATCGTTTTTTGTTTTGTAATAAATTTAGAAAATTTATTTTGAGATTAATTTTATTGTATTAAAAATAGTTTGTATTATGTTATACTCTCCATGAAGTATGATAAAGATAATTTTAAAATTTCTTTTTAATTATAAATTTAATTAATAAAAATATACTAGATTTCTTTTCTTAGAATAATAACTTTGTATCAGTTAAAAAAAGGTTCCAAGAAATAATATTTTAATTTTAATGGAGATTTTCTAAAAAAAATTATTATTATGGTTCCATTTATAAATAAATTATTATTTTTTATTGAATGCTAGAAAAAAGGCTTTTTGAAAAAAATTGGTAATATTACAAAGCAATTATTTGAGGTACATTCAGGAAAAAGCCTATAAATTAAAATTTATTTTTGTCATTTTAGGTTAATATTGAAGGTGAAAAAAATTCACAATACACATTAAATTATTAATTGCCAACTGAACGTATCAGGATGTACAGTAAACCAAAAAAAAACTGAACATAAAAAAAAAAAATTGTAATCCTACTTGGAGAAAATATTTTAGAGCACATGCGTTTTTCCCAGGGGGAAAAACGTATTAGGTTAATAATTATTAACTCTTATGAGGTAACATTTTTATAGAGAAAATAGAATCACTTTTTAATGGTAGTATCGAAAACTTTATTGGCTACTTTCAAAAACATGGAATCCATAAAAATAATTCATTTATGTTCAAAATGTAATGCAGTCTGTTCATTTGTTAAATATAATGGAAATAAAGATGATCATAAATTTTTTTGCATAAAAAAAAATTTTTTAGATTACAAAAAATATTTTCAGTTAGATTATGCAGCATTTTTTAACGTTATCGTTTTTGCCTATAAACGGGTTTAAAACTAATATGGAAGTGGTGTTTGAACTTGAAAAACGTTGATATGAAATGAATAAAATAAACGTTAAACCACATATATTGGTTGATTTTTTTGATGATTTGCGACTTCTTTGTCTTTCTTACTTCGAAAAATATCCAATCACTTAAGGAGGTCCTGGTATAGTTGTACAAGTTGATGAAAGCATGTTTAGACACATGCATAAACATCATTGACGAAGTGCAACTGAATATGAAATATGGGTTATCGGGTTCACTGATACTAGTTTGAACCTTCTATAATTTATTTAGAGATTGTTTAAAATCGTTGTGCAACAACGCTTTTGCCTCAAATACGTTAGGTTTGCCGAGTTGGTTGCATAATTCATACCGATCAGGGAACGCCTACAATTATTTTGTCGATGAAAATTACATCCATGAGACATTTAATAATTCAATATTTTTCATAGACCCAATAAGATTGGTTCACAAATAAAACATTGAGAGTCAATGGAGTTTGATTAACAAAATTAAAAAAATGCGAAACAATATGCTTGGAGAAAAACTAAATCTACATATTAAAGAGTGGATGTGGAAAATCAATGCTTTTGTAATAATTGGAATGAATTAATCAATTAAGTTAAAATTTAGTAATTTTTTGACTTATTTAACTTTTTTTTTAATTGTTTTATATTTTAATTATTACCTAGGGAGAAAAACCCACAAGCCCTAATATTTTTGTTTGTATACTTTTTTGTCGTATTATATATCTTCGTAACCATACTTAAAATTTGAAAATACAGAATTTGTAAAAATTCTGCAAAAATGAATATTTTTATGAAATTAAACTAAAGAAAAACTGATCATTATAATTTAATACTTAGTATGCCCTTCTTTTGCTCTTAAACAGTCCAAAATCCTTTATTTCATTAAACACTAAAACTTTGTAGCATAATAATTTTTATAAGGTCACTACGGGTTTCTATGTTCCGCAAAAAGTTATCCCTTATTTTTTAATATGTTCCTAGATAGTTTTCTCTTCATGTCTGACTAAACATTTTCACATGCTTTCAAATCTGGTTTTATAGTTGCCAAAAAAGAAAATAAAAATTTCATAAAAATATTTCCTTGTATAGGAATACGTATGCTTAGGATTGTACTCTTGTTGAAAAAAGTAATTGTCAAATCCAAATTTTGGGTTGAAGCTTGCAAGGAATCATTTATCATGTAAACATAGTTTTATCTGTCCATTATATCATCAACTAGAACACGCTCTCCATACCTTTAATACAAATAATAGCCTACATCATATTATTTTGGCCTCCAAACTTTATTGTCGTCGTGATGTGGTTATTTTTAGCTGTTCTCCTGCCTTTCTACATACGAAATTCTGATCATCAGAATTATGCAAGTTAAACTGGCTTTTCGTCATAGAAATTAACCCTTTTTTAAAAGGATTATCAAAATTTATTTTATTCAGAACATACAGTGAAACGAGTTTTTTTATGTTTTGGGGACAAAATATGCTTTTTTGTCGGCAAAAAAGCTATAAAATTGTTGTTTTTGGCAGTTCCAAATTGTTTGACTACAAAATGGAATTTGACACTACTAGATTTTGCAATATGCAGCTTTAACGGCATTTAAGTCTTTATTTTTTGGTTAAAGAATTTACTAAATTGGCTTGAATGCTTTTGCTTAACAACAATGGTCTTCCTGAACCACATTTTTGATCAATTTTAATACCCTTTCTCACCTTCTGTAATAAAGTGGACACTTTGCCAACACTTACCTTGATTGTTTTGCAATCTCTCTAATTATTTTTTCGTATTTAGAAAGAGTCAAAATCTGCCTCTTTTGATACATATTAAAATGTTTTGACATATTGAAAATTTGCAACAACTTCTCGATTTGTAATTGGAGGAATTTTCACCTCGGTTTTCATAAAATGAGGCCATGTTCACAACAATATATTTTATATTCAGTTTTTAAATGTTTAAATTAAAAAAAATATGCATCGCTTTATGTCCAGGTGACATCAAGCCTTGAAAATACTATTATAAAAAATATATGCAAGTTTAAAAGCAAACTAATTTTTATAATTCTTTTTGTATTGTTAATATCTTAACGATTTTTAGTTTTTTATTTTGCTCACTATTCCTTTGTATATATTATAAAGATATTAGTTAAATTTATTGTTATGTAGTCTTATTAATCTTTTTATATTAAAAATTTGCTTATTTAAAAAAAGTAAATTTATGAACTGAAGTACTTGATCGTTATGAAGTTTTTAAATTAGAATAAATTATTGGTATTAATTTTATGCATTTTTTGTATCATAATTTCAAAATTTTCAAAAAAAAAATTGTAGAAATTTAAAGATACTATAAAAAGAAAAAAGAATAATATACCAGCGTTTTTGAGTACATAAAATGAGAATGAAATAGGAAACAATTATTTTAGAGCTTGTTTTTAAATTTAAAAATTGATCCAAAACATGTTATAAATCTATATTATTATTTTTTCTTGAAATATAAAATTAAATATTACAATGTAAATTTAAAATAGATAAAAGTAGTTCTGTATTTTAAAGCATACAAAATAAAGCTGTATAAATAACGTAATTGTGCAAATTTAAGATGATAATTATTTTAACTAATGAAAATTCAAAGTATATAGCTTATATGTATTAATAATAGACGCCAAGGTTTAATTAACATGAATAGTATATGTCCCATTAGAGTTACGTTTTGAGAGTCGATATGTATAACAAAGAATGCATTTTAAATTATATTAGATGCATAACCTATAATAATGCTAATCTAGTATCCTCATTAAAAAATTGTATTATAGGGGAGTAAAAATATGTGACTTGGAGTCGTGTTGAAGGAGTGAGTAAGTTTAACCGCAATATTTTTTTTACTAATGAACCAGAACTTTTGAAAGTTAGGTTATTCAAATTTTACTTCTTGACCTTGAAAAACTTTATATTTTATCTGGTTTTTAAGAAATTTGAGTTTTTGTGATTACGATACAAAAAAAAACTAAATTTGATTTATTTTGTTTTTTATTCAAAGAAGAGTAGTCTGGCGTGTATTTTTTTATGGGAAACTAAATTAAGATATGTTTGATATTAATTTTAAGAAGTGATAGTATTCAAAGATTAAAATCATGATAATTTATTAACACCAAAAATTCATCAACCAAATATGATTAGGTTAAAAAAGCAAAAAAAAAATAGATAAATATATTTAACTTTAAAAACAGAGTATACTAAATTAAATGTATTTATGAAGCAAAAAATAGTTAAAAAGGTTTTTATCCTCTTTAAATTTGTTAAAGCTTATACATAACTAATATTAACAAACGATACTCTAAAAAGTATCATAAAATATCGTATAGGTAAAATTTTATTTCCAGAAATATACTAAAAAGTTATTATGGTCAGATTTTTACATGGAAACAATAAAAAATCGAAATAATATTATACAAATATAAACGTTGTATCAATTTAATAAGTATATAAAAACGTATAATATATATCTACGACAAGAGTAAAAAGTACGGATCAACTGGATTTTTTTCACAAATAATGGGGAATAATCTAGTTGATCCGATTTCGTGTTTTAAAATAGGAATAAGAGAATAGTAGTTCATTCTAATTAGTTTATTTTCAAACTAATCAATAATTTTCATAGTTGTTTTAGAATTTTTTATAATTAAAGTTTTGCGGGGAAATATAAAAACAATGTTTTTCCAGAATATTGGATCAACTATATTTTTTTCAAAAGTAATGCGAAAAAATCCAGCCGATCCAAAAGTACGAATGAAAGTATTGCTACTTAATTATTAAACTTTATTACAAATTTTGAAGAGGAGTTTAGTATTAATCAAGAGCAAGTTTGTTTGTAACTAATAAAATGAAAAAAATGTAGTTAAAAAGTTTATCATAAATTATTGGATATTTAAAAGTAAAATTAGTATATTTAAATTAAGAAATTTGACCAGAAACATGGTTTACATTATAATTGGATAAAAGGCTGTATTTTTAAGTATTATTTTGAATCAGAAAACTAATCAGGATATTATATCTTTACATCTTGTAATTTCTAGGTGGTCTTATAAAAAGCTGCATATATTACCATGTATTTAATAAGGTTTAAAACTTATTAATATAATTTAATCTCAAAGCCAGGTCTATTGACAATTTTTCAATAAAAATCTATGAAGATAATTCTGACCATTATCAAATGAAAGTAATATGGTAAAGTAGTAAATATATATTTAAAGATTAAAATATAAAAATCAACTTATTTTTTGAATCATCAAAGGCAAATATTAGTTTCTTATTTTATATTTTAATATTTTTCTTTAAAGCCATAAAAATTAAAATTAAAATGAAATACAAAAACTAATTTATATATGAGAATTTTTTTTATCCAAAATCATTTAAAAAACTCAGTATTTTATTTTAAAAATGGATGAACAAGAACGATTTTACTCACATTCTGTATTTAAAATAATTATAACTGGTTAATGCGATTAAAAACCTATATAATTAATTAATTTATATATTGAACTTTACATACCTTTAAATTAGAATTTCAAGAGGATGTAACCATCGCTAAATGTTTTCTATATAATATTTTATGTATACCTGGAAAATTTATTTGCCAAATTACAGTTAAAAATTATTGAAATGCACTAATCATTTAAAGAATCTTTTTTTAAATTTTACTAAATAAATTTTTGCAAACAAGTTAGATAAGCCGAATTTTAAAAGATGATTGCTTATACAATGATAATTAAGGTGATTTTTGTGTGATATTATGATTATAAAAAATAATTTTTTTACCATAAATATCTAGGAAACATCATAAAAAATCGTTTTCTTGATAAACAAATTTCTTTCGGCTAGTTGTTGGTTTGTCAAAGAAGGGACTTATTTTGAAAAATTTTAAAGTAACATCAAAATCATTTGTATGTCTAACAAACGTACCATAGCATGATCTTCAAATAAAAGATAAATTTATAATTATAAAGTTGAATTTTGAATGGCAAATTGTTATGTTTGTGTGTAATATTTTAATGTTTCATAATATAATAATTAAAGTATTTAACATAGAAGGAATATTTTGTATAATTCTAGCCTATCCTTGAATTTCTTGATCTTTGTAAGCTTTTTTTAAAAACGTTTCCCCACCAATGATGCAAACCAAGTATTTTCTATATAATTGAATATTAATAATAAAAAGTTTATTCCATAATTAAATTTTAAATTTATTAAAAATTTTAAATTAAACATTTATATATACCGTCAGATGATTAAATAAAGAACGCCTAAATTTAAATAAAATCTGTGTTCTATATTTAAAAATAACAAAAAAATACTTATTTATAAAAACAGAATTGCAAAATAGCAAAATAAAATTTGATATAAATTGTTTATTTAAAAAAATCAACTATTTTATATCCTTTTCTCCTTCTTGCTTTTAAAAGTTCATTCCCAATATTGCCAATGATACAAAAACTGAACAGTCATATCTAGCATGTACCATTTTAATTTCATTCATTTAGGAAAAAACTGTGCTTTATGACATTTTTTTAACAGCGGCCTGCTCGTCTCTATTATCGCCATCGGAAGTGTTTTCATAATATAGTGCCGCACAAATTTCGTTAATTAGCTAACTATCTTTAAATATATAAATCAATTTTGTTGGAAAGTCAATTTCAGCTTTTTCTGCTTGGATTTTCTTTTCTGCACTAAAAGAAACAACTTTATATGTTGAATTACTGGCACACATTTAAATACTTTTACAACAAAAATTTTGATTTTTCTTTACTTACAGATTGCAAATCTTCAATGGCTATTTGCAGTTAATCAACCACACTTATTTGTTAAAGCAAATCCGTGTAACAGTTATTATTTTGTTCTTCTTTAAGTGAAATGTTTCGCATCAAAATTTTTCTGTAATGCACTATTAACGAACGAATAAATCCTTGGTCAAGAGCTTTTGTTTTTATGTTGTGGCAGGCAGCAAAAAGAAAAGAATAACATTGCACAGTTCCAAGTCTTGTGGATAAACGGGTGCATTGTCTAATATTAAAAGTATTTTTGGTTTTTTATTCTTTCATTTAGCTCTTCCAACCACCATGAAAAAATAGAGCTTGTCATTCAAGCTTTACCACTATTTTTATATGTTAAACCAAGTGCTTTTACATCAATTATTTTATTCCACGCGGATTTTTTGCTTTTCCGATGATAAGTTGAGATATTTTTTTGCAAGTATAGCTAACACAAAACAGTGCGGTGACTCTTTCTTTTGAAAACTTTTCAGATGCAATATAGTCCTTTGAAATGGTCAAAGTATTCTTTGAGGGACACTTAAAAAATAAAGATGATTAATCGCAATTTTACACATCTTGTATTGCTTATTCTTTCAATGTTTGTTCAAAATTTGGCCATGAATTTACCAAATCCTCCTACTTTACCAATCCTTCTTTTCTTACGACACTTCTATAAACAATTTTGGAAAATTGTTAATCCAAGATTTTGATGCTTTAAGCTTATAAAATATGTAGTGCTGAGAAATCAACAATTCTTTATCCTTTCATAAATTATCGGGAATAATATGATTTTTGCTGCCTCTTGGTATTAAACAATTCATAATTGCAGGATACAGTATATCGATTTAACACTCTACCCGCTAGCCCGAGATGAGTAAATTAGAATTCAGGCTAGAACCGGTTTATCCAATCACAGGATTTCGAGTAGAATTTTCAGTGTGTTCATCGTATTTTGCAAGAATTTTAATGTTTATCGATCTTCTAAATGCCTTTATACTTGTTTATAAGGTCCTTGTAGATGATGCTACAAAACAAAAAAAAATTTATCTTGAGAAGAAACTAACCAACAAACTCTATTAGCGCTGTATTATCGCACGTTTTTCGGTTAATTAAAAATTTTTCTATCGCGTTGCGAGAGTTAACTGTTAAGTGTTAAAGTAGTTCATGTAAAAGTGAAACAAACAAAAAAACAAA